>DWAN01005824.1:0-10942 GCA_018230445.1 Heliconius hewitsoni | reverse complement strand
TCCAGTTATTATATGTAATATTTAATAGTTTCCAGATGGATCCAAAGAAAAGTATCCCGACTAAAGATTTGGATGATGCAGATGGCACAAGTTCAGGGTACATTCGCAGGAATATACAGAACGAAATGAATAGAATAGAGGAAAATAATAAGAAGACAATTAACGAGGAAACCGCATTTTTGAAATCTTTGCATTCGTCTTCGGTAATCTTTTTTTATTTCTCTATATCGCGACAGTTGTGGGTTTGTTTCCCACTCATGGAGAACGGAATGTCTTAACACCTGCCAATCTTACTGTATTTATGATACAGCGTGAAGCTAAAAAACAACTTATTCCAAATCTAGCAACGTGAGACACTACGTTCTCCGCCCGATTTGGAATAATTGCATTTCGACTGGTGCAACTCAAAGTACACCTTGTCTTGCTACCAAGATGGAACGAGGAAATGAAAATAATTTATTCCCTAAGAAGGAATCACTCCCATTACCACTATTTAATATACGTCACTGTTTCATATATTTGACTTGAATTATTTTTCTTTCAGAATCTTGTACCATCCAAGATAAAGTACACGAAGTGCGTTAAAAACACTATATTTAAGTATTTCCTACAATTTCTTTCGTTTGCTGCTATCACGCTTTTAGCAGTTATCTGCTATTTTAATAGTAAGTTGATCTCATTTATAAAATCATCATGAAACTTGGCTTAACTATAAGTAGCTTAGGTGGTAATGTAAAAATATGGTATCATCGTGCTGGTCAGACGATGGAGCCAGGACCTGAATAGTGGAATCTTCAAAGGTTGCTAGTAAAGCACCAAGAGTAGACTCATATAATTTAATTACATTATCATTTTAAAGACTCCATACATTAATAGCTAAAGTTTCAGCCAATTGAATAAAACATTTATAATTTAACAATATTCTGACATGTAATTCTTCAAAGAGCCACAACTTTTTTGTTTGTGAAACGACTCTTATAAAAATATTTAATGTTAAATGTGCACTTAAATTGGTTAAGCTGTTTCAGAGATTAGCGTAAAGAAACGCACAGACAAATAGACTTTTTTTAAATCATTCATAGTTTCGGATTTTATTACATTAAAAGGCCTCCAAAAATATTTTTTCTCATACACTTTCTATGAACAGACACCGATCCGTGATGATTTTATTATAAGTGTTGATATTACTAATACTAATTTATACATTAGTTCGAAGCAATTCATTCTATGGTGCTTTTTAGTTTTTTTTTAACTATATATTTTATTTATACTTCTTATATAGCCGTACAGATAGAGAGGACACTTTGTGCTTCATTTACCGCCCTTAAACATTTTATTTCCTATAAGAACAAAAAAAAACCAATAGTTTTCTGGCCTATTGTGTATCCAATACGCAGCCAACGGAATTTCCTAATTTTACAGGACCAATGATCAATGAAAATTGTTTAAATCACCAAAGTCGTCCAGGTTCCTGTAAATATATCCTCGACTGCCCTTTCACTTTGAAAGATATTTTGCTGAAGAAAAAAATTGTGGTAAGCATTTTTTTTAATAAGATCTATAATTTTCACGATTATTACATATGAAATTGAGGCCAGTCGTGGCGCAGGGGCACAATGTGTGACTCCACTCGAGGAGATGAAATATTTACTTAAATTTATATTTTCATTTCTTCGCTCTGGTGTCGAGGCGCGGTGATTAAGATGTTTGATGAAGGGATTTATAATAATAAATTTAAATAAATATTTCATATTTTCGAGTGGGGATCGAATCCAAAACAAATCGCGTTTACAGTCACACTTTGTGCTCCTGCGCCACGACTGGCCTTTTCACGACTAGCATTTCTTCGCTCTGGTGCGAATGGTAAAGCGCGGCGTTAAGTTCTGTCACTCAACACGAAATGCCTTCAGAATTCGGCAGAAAGTGTGGAACGGAGTGTCTCAACACTAGGTTCCCTCTGCCTACCCTGCTGTATGTGGGATACAGCGTGAAGCTGATTTATTTATTTAAATGAATCTCTTTAATTGAATATACAGATCCCGTCACGTTCAAGATCACTGGTTGCCCATGGTCAGTCGTTTAGTCTACTCGTGACCACTACTGCAAAGTGTTTAAAAACGTTCATTTTTCTTTTCTTTTTAATTTTTAGGAATCTTATATAAAATTGGACGCAACACAGAACTCGAACTCAAGCCTCTTGTTTATGGTCCATCCGCTCTTACCACTAAGCCATACGTTCTCATCAAGTTACGTCGAAATATTTATACGTTTGCTATAAGTTATTTATATTGTTAGCATCTGTGTAAATTGTCCATTTTTTCGGAATTACCACTACTAATTATTACAAAGAATGATCACACCTATCCCTAATATGGAATAACATTTATGAGTTAAGCATTTAGAGATAAGTTCTAGGATAAACATGACCAGGCACATACGTTGTAAGCAAACCGTTTGTGGGTTTAATTCCCACTTGGGGAAATTAATTATTTTCATTTTCTCGCTTTGTATAAGACACAGTACAGCGTTTAGTTCCACCACTCACCACGCAATGCCTCAAGAATTGGGCGAAAAGTTGGCAACGTAAGTGTCTGCGTGAGGAGCAGTGTGTCTTGACAATAGGTTGCCAGGTTCTCCCTGCCTAGCCCGCTACGTGCGGGATACAACGTGAAGCTAAAAAATATTTAGTTTGGAAAGAAATAATCTAAGTGTAGGAAAATTTTGTACATATATATAACATTTCCTAAGTAATATGTTCTATTTAGTATGACGCAAGAGGTATTTTGCCCACGTCATTGTAAACTGTAAACTATCCTTGTTTTTATAAAAATAAAATAATATCTGCTTCACACTGTATCCCGCACACAGCTGGATAGGCACAGGGTAGTGTTAAGACACACCGTTCCCCACTTTAAGCCGAGTTCTGGAGGCATTGCGTGTTGAGTGGCGGAGCTCAACGCCGCGCTTTGCCTCGATTCCAGAGCGAAGAAATAAAAATATAAATGTAAGAAAATATTTGATCACCTCGAATGGGGATCGAATCCACAACCAGTCGATTTTACAGTCACACTTTGTGGCCCTGCGCCACAACTGGCCTTCTTGTTTTATAACTTGTGACTTATGAGTTTATGCCTAATCTTTACCTAATCAAGCCTAATATTATAGTATATAGGTGATGAGTTTGTTTTGATGCGCTAATCACAGGAAATACTACAATATTATCAGTAAACTAAAAAACATGGAGGATGTAGTGCCTTCTTAATTTTGTGTTTTGTCACTAGGTTACCACATGTTATTTTTTATGTGGATATATGTACCAGCCGATTTGAGAAACTCCTTTTATTTGAAGTCAGTAGGTTTTTTTTTTATTTTACGGAAACAGTAATAACATATTTCAAATCCATACCTAAGGAAATTAATCAAAATAACTGAACTGATTAGACGTAGGATTTTTTTTCATTTCACGATGTTAATCGCAAAGATGCAAGTAATGTAAACGCATACAACTACAAAAATACCACTAAAAGTTAAGCAACTTTGAACTTTGTCGCCAATACCTAAGACTCGATTTCGGAATGAGGCGTATGCGGCGGTTTCCCTTTGATAGGCTTATGGCTGTGTGCGTCGTTCATGACAAATGGCGTTTTATTTTAATTTTATTATTTATTTTGCTTGCAAAAATCACTTTGTAATATTTGGGTTTTTTTTAAATTGTATTAGGCTATAATGGAGTTAGTTAAAACTATGGTTTCATTTAAAGTGGTGCTGACATTTCCATCCTGCATAAATTATCTTACAGATATGTTCGAAGAAAACTGACCCGCCAACAATATGTTGTGAAGACAAAGAATATATTCCAGATATCGGACCAAGATTTATTTTAACTGGACACGAGTAAGTTAACGACGACTGTTGGTTATCTACAAACGAATAGATGGAGGAGTTGTAACAAGGTAGCAGATTCGAATTTGTTTTGAGGGTTTTTTTTATTTTATTCCATATACATATCGCCCTGTCGGCGTTGAGATCTGCCACTCAAGACGCAAGGACTCGAAAATCGGTCGGAATGTGGAAAACACACTCGGTTTCTCACTTTCCACTCAATTTTCGAAATAATACGTGTCGAATATCAGAAATCGACGCCGCGCTTTTCCTACTAGGAAATGAAAACAATTCATTCATTCAAGTAGGAATCAAACCCGTTATCTGTTCATTATAGTAAGTGGGGTTAGAAAGCGAAGTGAGCAAGTGTCGAAGTCCGCTTTATATTATGACAACGAAGTGGTCTTGTTCTATATTATATTTTATTTCATTACAGGCATGACAAAAGAAAAGAAGAACGACCGATAATATTCAAAGATTCATTCGAAGACACAAGAGAGTGTCCGCCGCCGCCGCATAGAGTGTCTAAACCACAGAAGCAAAGGATTTCAGTGAGAAGTAAGTGTTACCCTTCCCGCTGTATCCCGCACCCAGCATTGTAGGAAGAGGGGACCTAGTGTTAAGACACTCCGTTGCCCACTTTCCGCTGAATTCTGGAGACATAGCGTGTTGAGTGGCGGAACTCAACGCCGCGCTTTGATTTGAAACCAGAGAGCGGGAATTTTCCTTGAGTCCCCACTTGAACCCACAACCAACCTTTCTTACAGTCACACTTAATTATCTACATTTATGTTAAAAAGTCCCTTTGTGTCAAAAATGCCTTAAGAGCTACTTTTAAAGCGTAACTTAACGCTGCGATTTGTCTTTAATCACCTAGAAAAAGTTATTTAGTTACAATTGATAGGTGATATAGTAAACGAGAGGTGGCGCCCTCAAGTGAGACTTTCTGAACTTTAAGTAGTCTTATAGAGCGTGTGGTGGTGGGAGTATTATAAAATATTCTTATATTTCAGAATGCTTAGAATATCAAGAAAAATTTGTATATCCGTGTCGCGATAGTATTATTCCAAACGGCGGGATGGTACGGCTGAACCGCTGCAATTGGAAACCGAAGAGTTTGATCATTAGCGGAGAAAATGCATATTACGGAGAATTCCCCCATATGGTATGATAACTAATAAGCATGAGGCCGTTGTGACGTAGCGGCAATGCGTCTGACTGTTGACGCCCCTGTTGAGTCCCACCACTACACAAGCAACGTCTCAAAAGTTGGGCAGAGTGTGGTTGGTGTCTTAACACTAGGTTTTGTCCGGGGGCTATGTGCGGGATAGAGCGTGTAAAAAAATAAGTGTAATATATATTTTATAAAAAGGCCACAATGGCAAAATATTTTTCCAAGTTATTTCCTCAGGTAGAAATAATATAAAGCTAGGATACTTTATTCTCTTGCAGCCTGAATTAAAGACGTTGTGTATGTTTTGTTTCACCGGAGAGTGAAAATGAAAATTGTTTAAAAGTAACCTTTCCCTCAAATGAGAATCGAACCAACAACCACTCAGATATTTCCTATTCATTATACTATATTTTGTTGTAGGTTCATTTCCCACTCGGGGAGTGATATAATTAGTTAATATTTTAATTTATTCGCTCTGGTACCGAGGCAAAGCGCGGTATTGTGTCCAGTCACTGAACACGCAATGCCTCGTGAATTCGGCGGAAAGTCGGCGAACGAAGTGACTCAACATTAGGTTCCTTCTGCCTTCCCAGCAGTCTAAATTGCGGAATACATCGTGCAGTTAAAAAAAACCTTATTTCCAGGCCCTCCTTGGTTTCAACACAAGCGTTGACATATGGAAGTGCGGCGGTGCCATAACGAGTGAGAGATTCATATTAACTGCTGCCCATTGCACTTATACTCCTTCTGGGTAAGAAAAAGAAATGGAACAGAATAGACCATATATATTAAAGCTTAAATCCTGTACTGCTTCTTATAAAAATTACGCGTAGAATTTTGGTATAATTCGTTTATATAAAGAGAAGGACTGCAGGATGCTTATATATTTTCCAAATAATGCATAAAAATACAATACATATAAGGCCGTCATGGCGCAGTAGCACAAGCGTGTGACTGTGAACGCGACGGATTCAATTCCCTTTTCCCCCCCCTTTCCATTTTCTGTAAATAAAATATGTTGTTTCTTAGAGTTCCGTACGTTCAAAGAAAAGATCGGTGCCCTTAAAAGATCACTTTGTTGTCCATCTATCTGTATGTCTGTCCAACTGCTGCCGTGAATGATCACATCTGCAGTCCCTTAGATCACAAAAATCTACTAAATCAACAATACAATACCTCAAGCAATGCCAGCAATTGTACATTTGGTCAATGTGTTCTTATTGCACAATAGAGGAAAAAAATCTAAAAGAAAATGCTCAATTTGTAGGTATATCACTGAGTCGAGCCCAGCATAGAAAGTTGATATTTGGCAAGTGCGACAGGTTGTGAGGAAAATAATATATTTAATATTGTATATATTTTCTTCGATCTGGTAACGAGGCAAGCCACGGCGTTGAGTTCAACAGGCAATGCCTCAAGAATTCGCCAGAAAGTTCGAACGGTAGTGTCTTAATGGGAACTGAATTTCTTAACACAAGATTCCCTCTGCCTACAAGTAATACAAATGTTCTTTTTTTTTGCAGTGGAAACGTGATTTATGTGAGGATCGGCATTTTGAATAAATCTGAAGAAATTACGCCTTCCAATACTTACAAAGTGAAAAACATATACAAACACAAACATTATAAGTCACCTTCGGAATATCATGACATCGCTTTACTGGAAACAGATAGAGAGTGAGTTCCTTTTTTTTCATTTTCGTTATTTTTTTATAGCAACGATAGCCTAGTAATAAAACACATTTTAGATATATTGTATGTTAATCGGTGCTTAAAAATTTTTATCTTTTCAGAAGAATGTGAAAATATTTTATTTCAGTTTCCCGCTATCCGCCGATTCTGAAAGTATGCGTGTTGCGTGACGGAACTCAACACCGCGCTTTGCCTCGTAACCAGAACGAGGAAAATGAAAATATTAAATAATTTAAATTCACTGAATGAGAATCGAACCCACAACCTGTCGCGTATAATGTCGCACGCTTGTGCCCCTGAGCCACAACTGGCTACAACTATAACATTAATATGACGTTAAATGAGTCACCCCCTGTACCTGTGGTCAGAGTTACCTCCAGCACTTAGACTGTGTCATGTGTCATGTGTCATATACAACTATAAGTTAAATCTATTTGACCACGCACGCGAAGTCGCTGGTAAGATATAGGCTAATATAGCTTATATTATGTTTTTTTTAGTATGGAATTAAACCAATATGCAGTGCCAGCCTGTCTTCACGACGGCAGTCGCATAAATGACTTTGAGGTCATTGCCACCGGTTGGGGTACCACAAGGCACAATGAGAACTACTTTACGGATACCCTACAAAAGGTTATTTTCTTTTGTTTTTATCTTTAAAGTCAGTATAGTATTATGATTTGACATTTTAAGCAAGTACGTAGGAAGTGCAAAGGAAGTACGTAAGTTGAGGCCAGTCGTGGCGCAGGTGCACAAAGTGTGACTGTAAAATCAACTGGTTGTGGGTTCGAACCCCACTCGTGGAAGTGAAATATTCATTTCCATTTCTTCGCTCTGGTGTCGTGGCAAAGCGCGGCCCAGAGTTCTGCCTCCAGAACTCGGCGGAAAGTGGGGAACGGAGTGTCTTAACACTAGGTTCCCTCTGCCTACCCTGCTGTGAGCGGGATACAGCATGAAGCTGACGTAGGAAGTCATAGTTCGTTAGTATGAAGCAGCGAAGAACGGTGAAATTTGGTATTAGGCACCTTTACCTACAGACGAAGTTATCCCGCACACAGAAGGCAGATGGCTAGGCTAGTGTTAAGATACTCCGTGTCTCATTTACCATCGAATTCTGGAAGCATTGCGTGATAAGTGTCGTAACTTAACGCCCCACGTCGCCTCGACAAAACAGCGAAGAAATGAAATTATAAATTTAATTTCCTCAATATTTCATTTCCTCGTGTGGGAATCGAACCCAAAACTAGTCTTATTTAGAGTCACACCTTGCGCCCCTGCGCCACGAATGGCCTCACGGTACATTTATTAGTATTTGAATCTCAACGTTTTTTATAATATTATTGGTAATAAGATTCTGTCACAATTTTTCAGACGACCTTAGAGAAGTTCTCTAATGCGGAATGCTCACAAAACCTGCCCCCGTTAAGTGAACGTTATTTAAAACAAGGATATGACAAAAAAACACAAATATGCTACGGAGATAAACACGAACATCGGGACACGTGTAGGGTAAGAAATTTGGAAAATATGTATATATCTATATAGATGCCTATATATTTTAAGACCTGACACTATTAACTTCATGGTTAACGATTCGATCTTTACTCTAGGGCATGGCTGCCCAACCTTTTCTTGATCAAATACCACATGTATATCATTCTTGGTAGCAGGGACCACTGTGCATGTAGGCATAATAAAAATTAACTGTGATAATTAAACAGAAACTTCACCTCACCATCCCCAGTCATAAAATGAAAATTCTTTGATAGACCACTTGTGGTTCGTGGACCACTGGTTGGGAACCACTGCTCTAGGGAATGGTTATACTTAAATTATTTTCATTTTCCAACTGTGGTAAGACAAAGCGCGGCGTTCAGTTCATGTAATGTCTCGAATTTGGGATGTGGAGTGTTTTGTTACTAGGTTCTTTTTGCCTTGATGAGTGCAAAGAATACCAAGATAGTGGGGAAAGTGGTGTTAAAAAAAATCATTGTCTTTCTTTCCTGATCTTCGTGGCAAGAAAATCAGTTGTTTTATAAAACAACTGCAGTATACTGCAATTTATATCCGTTTTTTTACTATAAAATATGACAATATTTTAGACATGTTAATTTTTTCTTTAAACTCTGCCTCTTCACTGCCCTAATTGCAAAAAGTTCTCTTTTCAGGGCGACAGTGGTGGTCCAACACAGATCAAACATCCCAATATAAGTTGTATGTACATGATAACGGCTATCACTAGTAGCGGCAAATGGTGCGGCGTGACCGGCTCCCCTGGACTATATACCCGGGTCGAGTACTACCTGGACTGGATAGAGTCAATAGTCTGGAAAACAAATTGAATGGGATTCGAACCGGTTGCCGGATTCAGATGGTCCGCTGCCTTGTGACTTAGTTTGGATTATAATGATTACTACGTGTTGAACTTCAAATTCACAATTCTTGGTTCTTCTCAGCAGAACTGCCTTCGTCGCTGGTGGTAGCTTCCTCTAGGACTGACGCTGCTGATATTTTTTGTGGAGGTTGACTTGGTTTAGAAGTTTTTCAAATGGACTAATAGATTTTTTAAATCATTTTTAAGTGATGAATTCGAATTTGAAGCTGTGAAGGACGAATTTCATTTGTAAATTAATTAATTTCAAGTTCAAAAGCTGTACATTGACTTCTTGAAATACGTCGTTGTGAATTTAAATGTCAGTCAGGAAATGTTTTGTATGATAATTATAATTTTATGTAGTTTCAATATTTTAATAAATGTATGATTGTATATTTTTATTTGAAATGTTACTATTGGCTTAATAGGATAAATTTAATCCTACTGGATTTTTCCAGTAGGATTAAATTTATCCTATTAAGCCAATTATGTATGTAAGTATGTCAGTCGTCATTTTTATACATAATAATAATTTCTATAATTAAATAATAATATTTCCATATGTGATATTTTATGGTATATAATGAAATGACTCAAAAGATTACAATGTAGAGAATAATGTAATTAGAAAATCTTTTGTTTTTTAATAAAATGCATAAATCGAGAACGAATACGAAATAGGCGTTACTAAGGGTTTTTTCTTGAGTTTATAAATTTTTATTTTAATATAGAATATAAATTTGTACGATTAAAAAAGGGACCTAGCACAATAATTTACCATTTTAATTTATTTTTATTAGGCAATATATTGGCGTTTTTTGCATAATCACTAGTTACAGAAAACTTTATTATATCATTTTAATCCAATAGTAATTATGGTATATGTTACATGTAAAACGGTCATGTGTAAATCTGTATAAGCTAAAACTATATATGATATATGACGAGATGCATGTTAATTCTTATTCATTATTTTTATTTTAAATTTTTAAATATTGTATATGACATAATTTTTAGCAAGAAAAGCCCATTAATAAAAAAATTAAGTAAAATTACTATATTTACAAACAATATATTTTTTTAAAGGTTTCTTTTGAAGAAGAATGTTTATATTGTTGTTAATGAAATGAGAAGAAGATGTGACGAGTCGCCTTTCCATGGCATGTCATTAAATGACATCAAGAGCTTTATATATTATATACTTTTATAACAGTTTTATATAATTTTATATCTTTATATGTATACTTCTACTCTTCTTCTGTATTAATTAGCATATACTTTTTTATCAAAGACCAAATTTCCAGATAGGTAGTAACTTTAAAATGGAATGGTTGAACAAATTAAATATTTAAACAAAACACCAAATCTAACAAGTCTTATTGAAATTTCAATTATGGTTTAGAATTTATAGAAATTAATTATATTATTAAACTATATACAGCGTGAAAAATAGTTTGATATAAAGCATTGTCTTCCGTATATTGTTAAAGAACAAAGTGTATTTAATATATATTCCAATATAGTTAATTTTGCTTGGAAAATTCATAAAAAAAAGAATTCCGCCATTCAATGCGCAATTCCTTTATGAATATATTCTTAGTGTCTCTTATTGGTGCTATATTCTAAAGTGCCATTCCTTATTTAAGTATTTTTGTTTGTATGACTTGATGTTTTACTGCAATATGGTACCAAATAAAAATTAGTTTATTGTTATTTTTGTTTCTTTTTCTCCCGATTTCAGAATGTTTTTGCTTAAATTATTTTTTAGTTAATTTTGTGAATATACAATGTCGAGAGAATGACGGACGAAAGAATAGCAAA
>DWAN01005823.1:0-10944 GCA_018230445.1 Heliconius hewitsoni | reverse complement strand
AACCAGACGGTTTTACAGTCACACTTCTTGCCACTGCGCCACGACTGGCCTCAATGTCGATATAGGCTATATGACATATATTATAACGGTTTGATGGTGTGTAGAGTGGGGATCTACACTCTAGAAAATGAAATATTTATTTAAGTTTATATTTCCATTTCGTCACTCTACTTTTCAGGCAAAGCGCGACGTTGAGCTCCGCCCCTCAACACGCAATGCCTCCTAAATTCGGCGGAAAATGGGGAACAGAGTGTCTTTATACGAAGTTCCCTTGGCCTACCATGATGTGTGCGGGATACAGCGTGAAGCTGAATTTATAAAGCGTGGCAAGATTATGTACGTGATAATTAAAACAATATTAAATAAAAAGTTTAAAACAATATTTTTATGCCCATAAAGTATGAAAAATAATATGTAAATTTTATATATTTAAACGCACGACCTACGATAGGTACCTATATTGCAACCATAAGCTATACTGTACCGAAACGATCGTTTTACATTATGCATATATTTCAATCTCAATCTTACCGCAGCGCATTGGAAACAATAGAAGCTCTCGAACTTCTGTTCGAATGAACGGAATTGCATGTATGACTTTATAGTCATACGTGCAATTTAGGTATTTCTTAAAAGTTTGTGCCACTACTTGTATTTGAAAGAATATTGAATACCAAATATGCATACATATTTTTGAAGAAAATATTTAAATAAGAATCTGTTGTAGCGTAGTTGGTTTGGTTTTTTGTCAACAGAGTGGATGTGATGAAAAGTCCTATTTCTTTCCGATTCCTTAAGAATTTCAAGAATTCCTTTTATAATACAATATATTCCTTACCTATCTACATGCCAAATGCCAACTTTGTAAATCCAGTATTCTTATCTGAGCGTTGTCTGTCTGTGTTAAAAAAATCGGCGGTAAATAGGGATCGGGAGGTTAATCTTAACACTAGGTTGCCAGGTTACCTTAAACTAGCCTGCTATAAGCAGGATACAGCGTAAAGCTATATAAATATAAATACATATAAAAAAGTTTCTGTGTCTAGACTCAACAAACCTCGTCCTTCAGTAATCCGTAAGAGACGTCTATTACGTATATTACATGTGAGCATTCTAAAACGCATGTGGACTCTTAATAGTCTTATTATCAATATATATTATGTAGCCGTGACAATACTAAACTAAGACAGAGTATATCCAAATTTAATTTGACTATTATTAAATTGTAAAATATTGTATTTTGTTTGTTAACCCTCTTTAGGGCTTACGTACTTCACGATAGCAAAACTACATCTAAAAAGTAAAAAAAAGAGGCCTGCGTTGCGCAGTATAAAGTACGTGAATATAATGGTTATCGGTTGGATTCCCACTTAGGGGAAATAAATTATTTTAATTTCCTTCGTCTCACCATAACACAATAAATAACTATACATAAGTTTGTGTTTTTTTACATTTATATGTATTTTTTACATTTATATGCTGATTATTCAGCTTCACGCTGTAGGCAAAAGGAACCTTGTGTTAAGACACACCGTTTCCCACTTTCCACCTCGTTCTTGAAGCATTGCGTGACACCCGAACGAAGAAATTACAATATAAATGTAAGTAAATATTTTATCTCCTAAAGTGGGGATGTTTGATTCTCACTTGGGGGGAAATAAATTATTTTAATTTCCCTCCTTTGACCATAACACAATAAATAACTGTAAATAAGTGTGTGTTTTTTTTACATAATCAGCTTCACGCTGTACCCCACACACAGCAGGGTAGGCAAAGGGAACCTTGTGCTAAGACGCATCATTTTCCACTTTCCACCGAGTTCTTGAGGCATTACGTGTTGAGTGGCGAAACTCAACGCCGCGCCTTGCCTCGACACCAGAGCGAAGAAATGAAAATATAAATATAAGTAAATATTTTATCTCTTCGAGTGGGGATCGAACCCACAAATAGTCGATTTTACATCACACTCTGTGCCCCTGCGCCACGACCGACCTTTTTTACATATGCTTGTCTTATAAAACCTAAATAAATGAATTGTGATAATCCCACTGAGTTTTATACGTTTTCGAAAGTAAACATATTTTTACCATTATAATGGTATGATGGGAAATCTTTTGAAAGTTCTACAAAGGGTCTTAAGTAGCCATCTCAAAAATATTTTTGCTTGTTCGCGTTTAACTTCTATTTTTGGTTTTATATTGAACAGGGTTGTGTATAAATAAAACTCCTTGTAAGATTTATTTAATTTATTTTGGTCGGGCATTAATCTGTGATAGTGATATTTAGGTAGTAGCGTCACGCTGTATAAATGAAAATGTTCAATATTTAATTTCCTAGAGTGGGAATCGAACCCACATCCTGTCGCGCCTACAGACACTTTTTGTTCTTGCGCCACGACTGACCTCAACTGCTATTTATGTTGGTATTTTAATTATGATCACCATTTGAGCCCACAGGATCTTCACAACTATAATCCATATTAATAAATTAAATTCCAAGCATTGCACGGAATGCGGATATATACGGATACGTTACAAAGTTACAAATTACAAAGTAAAGATTAATTAAATGGTGGCCATGATAAAGATTTATGAAAGGCGCGCGAGGGCACGAGGCTTAAAAGTCTTTCTTATTTATTGTAAATCAATGATCTTCTTTGTAGCTTATTGAATTAAAGTTTTTGTATGATTCATGTATTTTTTTTATTATCAATGGGTAATAAAACAAGGAATTCTGGGGAGAATATTAAAGTAAGGCGTCTGTCGGCAAAAGCGACGGCAGTGGGCTTTACTCCCATTCGGAAAAAAAAAATTTTCATTGAATTGCTTAATCAAAGCACGGCGTCGAGTATCAGTCAACAATACTCATTGTCTAATAAATTCGGAGAAAAGTGGGCAACAAAAGTGTCTTAATGGGAACGGAGTGTTTCAATCACTAGGTTACTTTATACACGCAATGTCTGCAGAATTTGTGGGGAACGGAATTGTCTTAATGGGAACAAATTAAGTTCCAGGCTGCCTTTGCCTACTCGCTGTTCTTCATTACCCGTGATTTATTTGCGAAACATAACATTTCACTTTTTAACATCTCAAATATAATATAGCGTGCGTGCACGGTGAATTTCGATTTCGCTTAATCGAACCCACAACCACCTTATTATCTAATAATTATTACTATTTACTTCAAAAATATTAGATAGAAATAGATTCAAACTTTTACAGTTCTAGTATTCAAATATTTTCAACCCCAAATTCTTCGTTTTAAATTTAAAAATTCTTCAAGCTTTTATCAAGCACAAACTGCTTTGTAACTGTCTTAGAAATGCCGTGAACGGTTTGCATATTTTCGAAACGGAAAGGAAACTTCTTTTATATACAGGTGTAGGATTATAATAAAAAAATATAGATATAATTGAGTATTGTCATAAAGGTTGTGTCTAAAAATACATTCGAGAGAATTATATTAAATTCAGATTTATTAATTTGAGACCGTTGTGGAGCAGGGGCACAAGCATGCTGTAAACGCGACGGTTGTGCGTTCAGTGGCTGTAATTTTTCACAAAATTCCCAAGGCATTGCGTGTTGAGTGGCGGTACTAAACGCCGCGCGTTACCGGTCTCCCCTTAACGTTATTATATGAATAAAAACGGTCAGGAATCAGTTTTTTGTAAGAAATGTAAACAGTGGAAGTCGATACAAATATCATTAGTGTTTCCATACAAAAACCGTTAGGGACGTTAACACGTAATAAAGCCACGTATCACGTTAAACGATAAAAATAACATGAAAACATTTTCAGGCCTACACAACCCTTTATTATTCCATAAGGCGAGGCCAAGTGGCCGTGAAAGCAATGGGCGTGGATTCTATTCGCATCTAGAGGAATGATTTTAAGTTGTTTCATTTCCCTGTTCTAATGAGATGAATGACGTGTCGAGAATTTGGACAAGGAATGGAGAATGTGCATTAAAATCTCTATTTCTAATCTAATATATACGGAATGAAGATAGTATATGAAATATATATTTTTTAGATTTACGCTTTATCTCGCATGCATAGGGAATCTTGTAACTTAAACGTTCCTATTGACACACTTCCATGCTTCACTTTCTGCTGAATTCTTGAGGCATTAGGTGTTGAGTCGCGGAACTTAACGCCACGCTTTGTCTCGTTACCAGAGCAAGGAAATTAAAATATTAAATAATATTTTATAATCGAACCCACAACCATCGCGTTTATCATGTTACCAGAGCAAGGAAATGAAAATAATTCTTACCCTCGAGTAGTAACCGAATCCACGATCGATTCGTTTGAACCAGATTCTGTATCGCTGCGCCACGGCGGCCTTATATCTATACTAAATATAACAAACATAATATCAGAAAAATATTCCTGGGCAGTTAGCCCTGTGAACGACATTCTTTGACAGTTCACTCTGATACTAACATTTTTTTTTATAATTGAGTTATTACACGCCACAGACTTTTGTTGTCCGTGCCTTTTTTGTGCTTATTTTATTATTAAATTTTTGTTGTTTTTTTTTCTTTTCAAAATGTGAAGTGGACGTTAATATCTTGCTATCTTGAATGGTCTGCAGTTCCTTTTGTCAAATCCGAGATACTAACATGTTGTAAATATGTACTTACTTTTCACAGATTTTAAGTCGTGGATTGTGATAGGCTTTCTAAGAAACTTCATTTTCCCGTATTCACGCGAATTTGAGAATTGATTAAATAATAATATTTTTTAATATTACCAAGAGTGTACGCGACACAATCGTTTCTTGAATTTTAAAAGTTGATATTTGTCTTATAAGCTCCACGCTGTATCCCAGAAGACACAGAGAACCTAGTATTAAGACATTCATTATTCGCCGTGTTCTGAAGGCATTGCGACACCAGAGCGAAGAAATGAAAATATTAAATATTTAATTTCCTCGAGTTCCTAAGAACATAATCCAAAAATAGTTTTACCTCCAATTCTATACATCCCAAGCAATACTTCGTGACAAATCTGACGTTTCCTTTTCCTCGGGTGACCTATAAATATGAGAGTATATCTGTGCTTCAATAAACCTGATATATACGCCATTAAATTGATATACACCGACGTCCATGGTGTTTATATGCATCTTGTTAACGCGACATATGTAGAAGAAATATTTGTTAAGTTTGGCCGTTTATGTTTTATTTGGGTAATGTTGGAGTTATATTTTACAAAAAATGTATTGTAAAAACATTTTTATAGTTTTATACTAGTATGGTGGGCAAAGAGAACCTAGTGTTAAAACAATTCGCTTCCCACTACGAAATCAAATTCATAATCATAGCAGTCAAACGCCTGTACCACTGCGCTACGACGACCACAATACTATAAGATGGTAAATCCATGTCTATAAATTAGATAGGGAATTTAGAGCGGAATGTCTTGACATTACATTCTTTTCGTCTATAATTGGTGGATGCGTCATGTAAGTTAACAAAAATAATACTAACAAAAAGATATAACCACAAAAATGCCCTAAGCAAAAATAAAAAATTTAAATATAATACTTTTATTCGAATATTTTTACCGCTTCTTTTATTTCTTGGCAGAAGCATTTTATTATGCTACTTTGTAATTGGAAAAGTGAAAGCTTTGAACATTTTAGTAGAATTTCAAGGAAATAACGCTGAGATCAAAATTCGTATTCGTTAAGTCTGACTAAAATCTGTAACGTGAACAGAGAGTAATTTAATTTTGTACAATATTCTGAAATTATAAAATATAGGTTGTTTATATACTTTGTCTATCGATGTTAGGAAACGCGACGATCGCGAATTTGATACCACTTAGGAGAATATTTTAAAAAATCGGTTATGTGCGAGTCGAGATCGCCCACCGAGGTTTCAGTACCAATTTAAGGATTGTAGGTCATCGAGAAGTGCATTTATGAAAGTTGACAACTTTAAGTTTACATTCATTTTGTCTCTTTGTACGAAATGAACTACAATCTTAAGTTTGTAACGTTTTCTTTATCTGTGTCACTAATATTTTTCTTTTCCGTCTAATTTCGGGTCATTTCGTAATAACTTATCCAGTGGCAGGTCATTATAAGCGCAATTTTTCCTACTATACACAAAAAGTGTTAACAGCCAGATTTACAACAAACAAATAAATTATAATACATTATATTTATCTCCATGAGGGAATAAAAGGTATTGTTAGAAATCGGAAGCGGTTAACGTTTTTAAAAATTATATAAAAACACATATCGTCTATATGCTTCTAAATTAATTAAATAAGTGATCATACCTACTCTTATACACGAGTTTGATAACAATATTTATATATCAAAATTAATTTAAGTATATTTTTCCTAACGAAAATATGGATTAGTAGACTACTACAAAATCCCCTGTTCGGATTTGACAGGGGAGTACATGGGATGTATCTACCCTATAGAATTTGATTACGCGGCGAATTTCATGCAAAATGCAGCAAAATCGATACATAAATGCTCGTATCTTTGTATTGCGTTAACTTAGGGTTTTTATATTATTGGGTTTTTTCTGTGCTTAAAAGGACCATAGACCTGAATACCTGAAAATAGTTTCAGCTTGACACCTCGATACGATCTCAAGATCGATGGTCTTACAAACGGACAGATGGACAACAAAGTGATCTTAAAAGGGTATAATTTTTATCTTTTGATGTACGGAACCCTAAAAACATATTTACTGTGGAATAAATTTACCTGCGACAGTGTTTTCAGGCGGATAAGACGTGGGTAACTTCAAACAGCTGCCTATCTTTACTTTAAAGACCGGCAACTGAACCGGTAAAGATTAATTAGTAAATAAGTATGTAGTTCAAACAGGCCAAGTCGATCGCATCGCTAGTTTTAAATATCTAACTCTTTGAAGTGTGGATCGAATCCACAAACATTGAGTTTTGACGTAGTTCTGACTACGGTGCTATGATGTCTAAATTATCACTTAAAAACTATTGAACTCAAAATAAAGACATACTTAAAATTAATTTATGTTATTTACGAGTCGTAAAAGTTTGTGTAGTTGTAATTGCTAATGTTTTAAAGATGTTCAATTTTTTTTTCTTGTAACTTTTAGATGTGTATTTGATATTCCCAAGAAAACAGAACTTTTGAATAGTCGTTTGGTAGTCAGTTGTTTGGGTTCCGTAGGTAAGTGAGAAAAATGGAACCTTTATAGATTCAGTTACACAGTTATCTCTGAGCTATTAGAACTACAAAGTTAAGACCTGGTATCTATACCAATGTCAATTGTATACACTTATACATAGTTACTGTTTGAACCACCCCATATTCCTGTATAAAAAATCATAAAGCGGTTCACAATTTTATTGACCATGTACCTAGATATTCTATTCGATTCCCGCCAGGCTAATGAAGCATTTTCATTTCATGACTGACTCGAAAAGGTGACAATATGGGACGAAGACTCTTAGTACAAGATACCCTCTGCCTACCTTACTACACGCGGCTTACATTTGTATTAATTATGTCTCTCAATCTGTGCTTGATTGGGCTCAATTATTTCTTGTATTCATTAAAAACTTCCAAATAATATTTGGTTAAAGACACTCTGTTCTCCATTCCTTACTTTTACCAAGCTTTGTCGTTCTAGAACGAGGAAATGAAAATAATTTACCCCATGATAAGGAACCAAACCCACTGTCACTTTGTTTACAGTCACAAAAGCGCTACAATAGCCTATCCTCTTTCCCGGACAGTTTAACCTAATTTTAAATCACCTTTTATATCAGAAGTAGTATTTATGCAATCTATTTTGGCACCAGCGCAGTTCGTAGTTCGTAACATTTATCTAAAATCGGCAAGTTTGCCAAATTGCTTGAAAGGTTCATTTAAAACACGAGTGTTTCTAAAAATAGGATTTGACCCTCGTTTTTTGAACGTAATATGCATATAGTGAACTTTGCAAAGGCCGTTGCTGTTCAATTTAATTTAAAAAAAAAACACAGCTTCATGCCTTATCCTGCGTAGACCCTGACCCTGACCCTGAGGCTAAAATAATATACACACGTCACGGCAAGACACGTCTTTTAAATAACACAGCAATTTTGTAAAATAATTCATTTTCTTAAACAGACATCAAATCCGCATCGTGTTTAAAGTAAGACGCATTGCGCCACCACGATAGTCTATTTCTTCTATTATAATAATACATTTAATTTCCTCGCTACGGTAACGAGGCAAAGCGCCGCATTGAGATCCGCCATTTAACACGCAATGCAATAACCGAGAGTTCTGTGGAAATTCGGGGTCAGAAGTGTCTTGGGGGGAACGGACTGTCTGAACATTAGGATCCCAGGTTTTGTCCCTCTACCCTGCTATATGTGAGATACAGCATACTCATAATGTTTTAAGTTTAACGCTACATAACACAGATGAAATCTTAAAAGTTTTATACATAATTTTATATCCATATAAAATAAAGCACTCCTAAAAAAATCTTAAACGAAAATTTTCCCACTAAACCTACAATACCCAATTAAAAGGAACCATCGTCCCCGTTCGTAAAACATAAATTAAGTAGCGAAATCGTTTCTTTAGCGTCCCTATTTCAGCATATTTATGTTCCCCAAGTTATCGGCCAACGGAGTACCGAAACACAAGATGATTCCATTAGATGAATCTGTTTTTCAAATTTACTGTTTAGGAGTTAGGTTAATGATATATGTATGTGTAATGGCTAAGTAGTGGCTAATGAGGTCGTATTAGATTGAATACAATTAGTAAAATTTTTAGATCAGCTTAGATTTGTTTGTTATATATATTTTGTTTGTTTTTGTTGTCAAATAAATACAGTGGAACAATCATTGACTGTAAATACGATTGTATCTTTGTAATCGTTTTTGGTTTGATTTCCAATCAAAGAAATGTATTATTTTAATTTCTTCGCTCTAGTAAGTAAGACAAAGCGCAACGTTAAGTTCCGCTATTTATCAAAAATTGAACAAAAACTAGTAAGCAGAGTGTTTGAACATCTAGTTGAAGTTTAACAGAAAAAAAAACTATATGTCTTATCTAGAGGGAACCTAGTGTTAAGACACTCTGTTCCCGCCCCCGCTTTCTGCCGGTTTCTGGAGACATTGCATGTTGAGTAACAGACAAATAAGTAATCCTATAAGAGTTTCGATTTTTTTCTTATGAGAAACGGAACCCTGAATATTAAAAATGTATTTTTAGTTTTCAATAAAAATAATCTATTAATTAACAGTTTTGCTATTACATTATATTTCAAGTACAAAGCATTGGCACAATTCCAAAAGCAAAAGACATTTCTCTAATTGGATTTAAGATTCAACACTTTATGTAAGCTGCAGTTTAATATGGGATTAGATAAGATTTCCTTTTAGCGTCCTACTATTTTTTTCTTAACCAATCTATTTAAATGACTCTACGTAATAAGAAAAAAGAACATTCAAAATCGAACTTTGTCTGGTCTTTTTTTTTCAATTTCACGCTACAGCAGGGTGGGCAGTGGACAAAGATAACCTAATGTTGAGATAAATCGTTGCCCATATACCACCGAATTTTCGAGATATTGCGTGTTCCATGGCGGAGTTCATCGCCATACTTTCTTCACCGGTCTATCAGAACTGACCAATGAAAAAAAATAAATAAAATTATATAATACGACCTCATTAATTACAGAAACATTTTCGGCAGAAAATGGAGAACGGAGTGTCTTAACACTAGGTTCCCTCTGCATACCCTGCTGTATGCGGGATACAGTGTGAAGCTGATTAATTAACGACTAAATTTGAATGTTCTTTAAATAGGACCTACACCAAACTACCAAGTCGCTAACATTATTTATGACCATATTCAACATCAGTGGAGCAGGAAAATAAGATTATTACTTATCTAGATCCAAGACTAGAGCATATATAACGCCTATTGATATTTGCTATATTTTATGAAGAAATCAATTCCATTACGAAAAATATGATTGGGCATTAGTTAACTTTTTTTTGTGTATTTAAACAAAAATAATCCGAAAAAAAATGTTGTATCTTTTTAAGAAACTTTAGAGGAAATATACATCTTACTATAGACATTCTACTCTCCACTTTCCGTAGTTTTTTTGAGTTTTGAGTGGCGGAGCTTGTTATAAAGTGAAAATAATTTATTCTCCCTGGATTGATTCCAATTTCATTCACAACCATCGCGTTTTCAGTTAGACGTTGTGCCGCTGCACCACGATGGCTTTATCTATATTTTTTTCATCTTCCCGCTGTATCAGCAGTGTAGGCAGGGGGTTCATAACTCCGAATGAAAATCAAACCCACAGCCGTCGTGTTAACAGTCACATTAGCACACTTATGGCGCTACGCCGCTACGGTTTTATCTAGTAACTCACCTTATTCACAAAATATACAAACAGCGCAAACATCTCGTAGTCATGCCGAGACATCGGTCAAGTAAAACTGCTCATCACGGTGCCACAATTTCCTATATTAGTATACGTATAATTACTGAAAGTAAACATATCTAAGTATAGTTATCGTAATAATATATTATATTTTTATGCCTTTTCTTTTATACCAGGGCAGAAAAAGGGAACCAAACGTTAAGTCACTTTGTATCGCAAATTACCACAGTGGCTTAGCAACTGATTGTAGACGCAATAACGGCGGATGTGCGTTCGATATCCAGCCGGGAATGTCAATTATTTTTATTTACTCGCTTTGATAAAAACACATGAAACACGCGAAACGTTGAATTCCGTCACTTAAAGCGCAATGTCTACATAATTAGGCGTAAAATGGATTATGGAGTGTCTTAACACAAGGTTCTCTCCACGCTGCTTTGCGGTAAAAAGTCAAGACAAATTGTATCTCTTAAATGTAAAATTCAATAATTTCAAGGACTGTTTGAAGAAACTTTTATGAATTGTTT
>DWAN01005822.1:0-10944 GCA_018230445.1 Heliconius hewitsoni | reverse complement strand
GTAGGTTTTTACTAAAAGATGGTAATGATTAAAGATGAACTAGAGGAGAGAGAGAGAAGAGTAGAAGAAAAGTAAAAGTTAGAGTGAAGTCATGCATTACCCACACAAGCGAAGCTGGAACGGAATATTAGTATTAATAATACTCGGCAAATAACAATATTTTCTGGGCTTGTTTCAGATAAACACGATGATAACGTAGAATAATAATAAAACACTTGTTTTCGTTTGGCATTTTGGCAAACCTGTGGACTTTATACATACACTAACTTTTACTTACGACTTCGACTGTGCTGTCAATTAGAAGAGTTGTGTATGACACATGACACATCACCATGATCAACGTGATTTTATATATATTTCTCGATAAATGGACTATTTAACATACAAATATTTATTGTTGCTGAGATTAGCATGTCCAACCGAGCAAATTATTAGGCCTTTTAATATTAGCGAAATGCGCTATTTCTATGTTTGGAATTGTAAGTAAAACAAAAGCGTTATGCTGTATATAGCAGAGTAGACAGAGGGAACCTAGTGTTAAAACACTCCGTTCCCCGCCGAATTTAGGGCGAAAAATCGGGACGTCTGGGAAAGCTGGTAGATATACCTACATATATATTAGTAGATATAGATACTAACGCTTTAATACTTCGACTGAAGTACATGGTATATATAATACGGTATTCGGGCATTTGGACAGAAGAAACCGACACTCCGATTGACACGAACCGCCCAATTTTATAGAACGTGGGTGTTGAATTGCGGAACTCAACCCCGCGTTTTTGTCTACCAGAGCAGGAAAAAAAAACATAATCATACTCTCAAGTGGGTATCGAACACTCAAACATCGTTTTTACAGCCGAACCGTAGCACACGCAGGCCTCATTTTTTTAAGGCATTCTCAGTAAACAAAGGAAAGAAGAAAAACAAATAATCTTATAATACTGATATACTACTTGTATACTGATAACGTTTGTATTATCTTGTATTATATCTAATTCTAACGAATTACGCCCTCGAAGCCTTCGTCACGTCGTTACGCAATGTATGTCGTACGCTAAATTAATGTGCACGCTTCTTTTAAAATTATTTCACGTGATATTTTATTTTGCGAAAGGGAGTTCAATTCCCGCGTGACATAAATGGACTTACTAATAACATCTAGGTATATAAATATGTGGCAAAAAAAAGACGGACGGATGGACGGACTCGTCCATCAAATCGAATTTAATAACTGTTGGTCCACAATTCATGAACGCTGGTAAATTTTGATTGTGGTAATTTAGAACATTGATTTTTTACTGTTTCAAGGGATCGTAGACCTGAATATATCAATTTCAGCTTGATATCTCCATGGAATCTCGAGATACAAAGACAACAAAGTGACGCTATAACGGTTTCATTTTTCCTTGTAAGATACGGAACCTTATTATTTATTATACATTACATTATTAGTATAAAATGGTCTAGAATTTTCTAGAATAGTAAGTAACCTAGACAGATTTTGATTTGGCTCTAACTTTTTGTTGACACGAGCCAAGACAGACCGACAAAGTGCCAAATGACTGTACATTTAAAATTAAGCACAGAAATGAGCAATAAATTATTGTAATTATTGAAAAATGAACTTTAATACATTAAAATAAGGCTTTTATTGCCGTAAGCCTTATTTAACTTGTGTCATTTGAAATTAAACTTTAAGTCTACATAGTTATGGTCTGCTTTAAAATATTCTAGCTATTTTAAAATATAAACCAGACTGCTATAATTTGAACGTCACAGGTCGTGAATTTGATTTCCGATTGTGTATAAATTTCAATTGGTACCGCTATTTGTATTCAATTGGAAGCAATTAAACAAAGTTAGATATCAATAGCGCCTAACTTATAAAGACTGTCTAGACTAGACAGCAGTTCGTTTCATCTGAGTTAACCAAATAAAGTATATTTCTTTCAACAAAGGCAGAGAGAACCTAGTGTTAAGACACTCCGTTTTCCACTTTCTACCCAATTTTCTAAACATTGCCACTTAACAGTGGTATTACTTAACGCTGTTGTGCTTAGTAGAAAATAAACGTTATTTTCAAATACAATCCAAAACTGTAAATATAAAACACTGAAACATTTTATCTCTTTGTACGTAAGCCTCATGTCAGCTGCACTTAGCAATGCAATTTTTTGCTTCAGTCGAAATCGAACCTTATACCTACAGAATACAGTACATATTATAAAGCTACAGTTAATTGTATTACGCCACAGCTATTTCGGTATCATGTAACGAATAACGAATTGTAACAGGTTAAACGACTAACGTTACAGACGTCTTTATTTACTTTCTACTTGAGAACCTCTGGATAAGGTAATCCGATCTCTACTTTTTGACTATTTTAGTGATATTGTGTGCACCAGGCCATACAAGATTATATAAGCGGCTTCGCCTGCACGTGAAAGAGTTAGCTTCTTTAAGGAAACCTAAGAATTGTGCATGGCACGTGACACATTCTGAGCATTCGAGGTAACTCTGACCGCAGGTACGTTGGGTGACATGGAAACGATTAACGTGATATAACACAGCCTTCGTCGATAAATCGACTAGGTATCTTACACAAAAGGATTTTTTCAATATTTCCTGAGATTAGCGCGTTTTTTTTAGCAGAATTTTATTTAAATGCATCTATTATTTATTGCTTAACTGAATAGCTGTAACGATTTTAGTAGAACTGAGCACACAGTGCTTACTATTTGCAATAGCATTCCGGATCTAACCTACTTTCTATAATAAATAGTTAAATATCTTCTATATTTTAAGACATATAATGTAATAGGTCAGCGCCTTTTTTTCTTTTTCACGAGTTTACAGCATTTTGCGGAGAAAACATAATATACAATTTCTTTTAGCTTCATGCCGTATCTTGCGCATAGATGGGTAGGCAATGAAGCAAACATTTATAGAACTTGGACTATGCACGGGTGGGTCCTAAGATGAACTTGGAAAAGACAAAGATCATGCCTAACGTACCCATACCGGTCATTGTTGACAGCGTAACGTACGAGTACATCTGCATGGTACCAGTGATCCGAATGGGTAAGTCCAACTTTCAGGACAGTCTTCGGGACACTACAAAATATCTTCTCGTCTTGTATATCTCAGTGCTTGAAGTTAAAGAAAAGAAAACCTATAGCGCTAAGTCCTAGTCCTTCATCGCAAGCCTTTTCCACAGACCCAAATTAGCACAACGAGCGACTTGGCAAAATGAGCATAGGGCGCCCGGGCAGCGGGAATCCGCTTTAAAGGGTGCAGAACCGGACGGAATGGCGATCATTAATGGCGGCCTAAGTCCAGCAGTAGAATTTGAATGGGATACATGTTTATATTTACTGAACCTAAGGACGCCGTGGCGCAGGGGAACAAGGGTGCGACTGCAAATGTGACGGATCTGTGTTCGATCCCCACTCGGGGGATTGACGCATTTTATATTTAAATTGTTTCGTTGTTACCACAACCAGGCGAATTTAATTAGCATTTCAAGTAATTGGCGGAATGTGTTGAACGCAAGTGTCTGAGTGGGGAACGGAGTGTTTTAACACTAGGTTTCCAGGTACCCTCTTCCTATCCTGCAATGAGTGGGATACGACGTGAAGCAAGTGAAGCAATCATATGTTTTAAAAACCAAATAAATTATATATAATTCAATTACAAATAATCTCTTCATCGTAAATTTGCAACAAAATGAACAGACAGACAAAAAATCGCATGTCCTTCTAACGATCGATGAACCAAGACGCTATGGGGCTGTGTGTTTTTTTGCATACTTCCTACTACTTATAAACAACCTAAATCAAACCTTGTACCGTCGTTACAAGTCTTCTTTTACTTTACTTTAACAAATAACGAGGTACAATCCGTTCGTTACCAACGGATGCAACGAAATTTGGTATTTAAATGTTTGCATAAACGTTTTATATTGTAACAAATAAAGTCGTTTTAAATAAAGATAAAAATTTCAGTATTAATCTAATATTATTATTTAACGATAGAATATTACTGAAAATGTTGCATTAATTTTTTTGTATTATAATATATATATTTTTAGATGTAAAACTGTAGAACATAATTGTAATATCGATGTGTTACCGGCAATCTGTATAATTCAGGTATTTCTATAGAATATCACCTAGGCAATGTATAGAATACCTATGACGTCCAGGCAATGTATGAGATATTTTTCTGAATTTCATACTTTACCTAGGAAATTAATAAAATTTCTTGTGATCATATAGAGTGGCCGCTGCTTCACCGCCAATGTGTAAAATAAATAGATGTTGGTCTCATCGCTGTCTGTACATGGAAGACGATGATATGTATGAGAAAAACTTTTATTGATGGTCTTTATAATTGTAATAGAAATAGAACCGATGACAATCAATTAATTTAACAAAATGTTGAAAGCTTGATAGTGTCTTTTTGTCTCTGCAACGGCTAAACTGATTTAATTGTGGTTTAAGGTAGTAGGCATCACAGTAGCAAACAAAAAGCAACCCAAACTTTAGGTTAAGATGTAAAATTAGAAAACACAGGCTACGTCATTGAGCCACATTTGGTGTATACGACGGGATACAGAATAAACCTATTTAATTATTATTTTAAAAGCGAGCTCTTAGTGTCTTATACTTTTTATTATTTCTTTTTTCTTCATCCAATCTTAAAATCCACGAAGGCACAAAGTAGAATGCATACGCAAGTATATGTATAATAATAAAAATTTAAACATCTGTAAAACATTTCGTTAAGAGCAAAACAGAGTACAGTGTAGGTTTACAATGCAAATTATTGCTATTAATTTTCATGACACAACAATGGTGATATCAAATATAAATACATATTAAATGAATTGCAAGACAATAAAAGGGAAATTAAAGTTTAATATAATACATTTAATTATAATTATAACTTAGTTATAATAAAATTATACATAAAAAAGCAGGGTAGTCATAGGGCATAGCGTTGAAGTACTTCAGTCATTTTGTATTGAGTAGCATAGTTGAGTACATTGTCTATTGAGTAGCAGAATTCAATGCCGCGTTTTGTTCACTAACTTTTTAAATGCTATTAAAATAATTACCTAAATACAATGTCAGTTATGTAAGTTCTGTAAGTTAAAAATTATTCTAAAGATCGTGCCACTGCAAAAAGCTTCGCGATGAAACCTTCAATTTTTGTTATGTATATATTTCACTGAATAAATTTAATTAATAATAAAGACAATTAATTCCTCTTCATTGTTCTTATTAATCTGCATATATTATAGAAAATTATATAAATTTCCCTTAAGAATTTTATATTATGTACCTATACTAAAATTATACACAATTCGCATATGATTCCTTGTTTTAGTTAAATAACAATAATTATTTGACTCAAAAAGCAAAGCATGAAAAGGTTTATTGAATAAAAAAAATATATTTTGCAATCACACAAGTTTAGACTTTTTAATTTTTTAAATTTAACAGAAAATCTTAAACAACGTTTTTAATTAAAATGTCTGTAAAATATATTTAAAAAATCGTAATATATTATAATTACTAAAAAAACGTGTAACAAAATGTCTGTAAAATATATTTAAAATTTTTTAATATATTATAATTACTAAAAAAACGTGTAATTTGAAATTTTATCCACAACTAGCTACATTTTACATGATGAAAATAAAAACAATAAAACTCAAACAACGAACAAAACGAAAAACAAAACATTACTTAAACACATTATAAAATACTTACATGATGCACTATAACACACATTCTTTGCCACAAAAATAAACCCCAAAAAAAGCAATAAAACCACAGAATAAACACAAAAATTTACTTACAACACAGTCGATGCTGGCGTTATTGAATGTATAAATATAAAATGCTTGAACACTGCGCTCGCGCAACACGATAAGCTATCGCGATAGCCGACGCGCCGTTAGTACGGAACTAACGAGCGTCGTTACGTGGACAGAGCGTAATGATTGTGCAGAAGTGGCGTCGAATGACGAATTTTTATATCCAACTTTTTCAGTCAGTAAGTCTGTCTGTCTATTTTTAATATTAATTTGAATGAATACATGTAAGTAATATATAATCGCGTTAACCGCAGTTAGCTTTTGAACTCGTTTGCCTACCCAGCTAGCTATACGTTGCTTACAGCGTGAAGCTAAAAAACCTATATCGATAGTTCCCATGAGTACGGAACTAACGAGCATCGTTACATGGCCAGAGTGTTATAACTGTACAGAAGTGTCAGTCATTTGTTAGTTTGTATTAAATGATTTTTCTAGAAAATCTAATTATATTTTGCCATTGCTGCCGTTAGGTCCAATTATAGAACTAAAGAACGTCGTCCGGTGAACGATATACTTTGTGTAATATAATTTATTTTGTGTTTGGAAAAAACTGTCGTGTTAGTCGCCGTTATTACGAAATTAACGACCGTTACTTGACTGTACAGTGTGTCGGCGTAAAAGTGGCATAAAATAACAATTATTCATACTATGACGTACACAGAAAATATTTGTTTCGTTAAGATAAACTAAATTTCATCACAAATATTCATAGTAGTAGGTTGTAGATAAATTTATTACTTTTAGCTAAGTTATTTTACAACAATCAAAAATACACAACAATTATATTTAAAAATACCAAAAATATAAATTTACGACAAACACACGACTTACCTCTCAGAGGTATGGAACGGTTTTCCACAAAATAACTAAATTAGCGTATCTACGTGAATATTCATGACGCGCGACACGACGCGAGGAAAACCTATCGAGGCTACAGCTTAATATACAGGCCGTGTAACATGGTTATTCACGAAGTGACATTTGGGCGTTGATGATGACTTCGCACATGTCGCCGTATCGTGCAGTTGTAGTGACTTCGAATATATTTAATTTCCCTTACCAAAGTATAGAAAAAAAGATACCTTTTAGGATAATAAAAAGTTTTAAAAATGCTGATCATTAAGTGCAACTTATACAATTCCATGAAAATTATGTATTTTTTAAAACTAATAGGCTGTCTATGTTAAACGTCACCTCTATAAGGTTATAAATTTTATTCGAGCCAAAATTTCATCATAACCGGTTAGCGTTGTGGCCTTGAAAGGGACCGGGATACACATTAAAATATGTTAGTATAGAAGGCATGTGTTAAAATACATATGTTTAAATACAATGTGCGTGAAATTAAATTTGTTCTGTTGAAAATTTTCGTAGCGTATAATTTTGTTTAATACTCTCATTATATTATTATTTTTTGAGATCCGCCACTTAACACCCAATGCCTTTAGAAGTCGTAGGAAAGTGGGGAACGTAGTGTCTTAACACTGGCTTTCCTCTGCCTATGCTGCTGTGTGCGTGATACAGCGTGAAGTTGTTTATATTTTTGACACATTTACGACGAATCTAACTTCCAAACATTTTTTGTGAGTGTTGGTATTAAATGCCACGTTATATTTTGCCAGTGCAGGGAATTAAAATAACAAACATATTAATTCCGCGGCTGGGAATTGTACTTCTAACCTTCGTATATGGTTGATGGCCTTTCCTTTATTTGATTTAAACTAGACTATTTAACTGAGGTTACATAAAGATTCTATCTAAGAAAATTATCACTGATTTTATCTAAACGTGAATAAATATAACCATTTAAAATCAGTGTTTTATCAGTAGATAACGAGACATTTATTAAAGTATTAACTAACTACTACATTTAAATGGTAAAACTAACAGAAATGATATTTCTAAAAATTATTAAATATATTTGGCTTAAAAAGTCTACAGATGGTTCCGCACTAATTTCAGGATTGTAGGTCCAACGCTAGTTGGGCTCGCCCACCGAGGGTACCGTACGAAAATTGGCGGTTCGGCCTTTTTCTGAAAGCCAACCTAAGTTTAGCCAGAGCCTTTCATCTCATTTCCCTTTCATCTGATACCTCACTCGAACTAGCCATTGGTACCAATTTTTGACCCCGTTTTAAAGTTCTTATTTTTTAGGATTTAACCACAAATGTATATTATTCTGTTTTTTTCCTAAACTACCTCCCTGTTATTACTAGAACCCAAATTTCATAATTCTAGGTCAACCGGAAGTACCTACAGTTTCTGAGATAAAGGCTCTTGACAGACAGACAGATAGACAAACGGACGGACAACAAAGTGATTTTATAAGGGATCGCTTTTTCCTTGAAAGGTACGGAACCCTTAAAATTGACAAATTTCAGTTTGCGGGCGTATGTACATAAGTATAGGTTCGTAGTAGTTTTTATCTTTAATATAAATTTATTTTTTTCGGAATTTTTCCTTAATTTGTACTGAAGTTCTAACTTAAATCTGCGGATGTATACGCTCATTTGCACGATATGAACTACAAATTGATTATTGTAATTTTTTTTTTATGAAATGCCTATAAAACTTAAGCTTTGTCCCGCATTATCAAACGGATAGATAATCAAGAGTTGTGCATAACAAATAATACATTCTAATTGTTCAAGATAACTCTTATAGCAGGTACGGTAACATCGAAACGTTTAACGTGATATTATTTAGTTCTAACCATCCATGAAAAATGGACTATCCAATACAAAAATCTTTTTTTATTTGCATCAGTAATTTATAATATATTTCTTTTCCATTCACAGAAATGTGGGAGTACGGAGAGTCATAACACTAAATTTCCTCCGCCTACCCTCATGCGTGCGGAATACAGCGTAAAACTGAATTATTTTTAATTTATGAGATTGGCGCATTCAAACAAACTCTTTAGCTTTATAATATTAGTTATAGGTTTAGATAAATAACAGATCTAGATGCTTAAAAAGATTTTGGCGTAACGCCAGCGATGGGCCGCCTTGCTAGTGCAAATAATTGTCGGTTCGACGTCCGTCAGGGACAATGTACCGTTGGCAATGAACGTGAATAGGTTTTTTTTGATAATTTATTTCAGGATTTCTTAGTTTCGTTAGTTAAAAATTTGCTTGGATATTTAAAAGTAACAATTTCTTAAAGCTTTAATTAAATAACTGATTCGCTATGTGAGTGATAGTTTTCACAATTTCAGTTTTTTTTATTACAAACGAAACACCATTTTATAATATTAATAGTGAATTAGTATAAGGCTTTGCTCCGTGTTCCAAAAGTTCCAATAGAAATATATAATTACAGGTTGTGTACAACATATGACACATTTTAAGTGCCCGATGTACTGCGACTGAGTGTACATTGCGTTAAACACAGAAATTATCTTTGAATTCCAAAAAGTAGTTCTTGAGATTAGCGCGTTCAGCGAAGCTAATTCTTCAACTTTTTAGCAAAGTATGAATAAACAATTAATTATGTGGTATTCTAACCCATGACGTTGTTCTCAACTGCGCCATTGAGTTGAAAAAAAAGACACTGTATTGTTTTTCATTAATCATATTCTTAGAATCAAAATCTGATGATTCGACGAAATTGTATATTCTCTTTAACATTTAAAAGTAAAAAAGAACACGTGTTGTTTCTTGTAATTCGATTTACAATAACATTAACGAATGCATGCCAGTTTGTCTGTGCTGATTTCATGTTTCGCTTGTTTGGTGAAAATATAATTTCAGAATAAATATTTTAAAAAGCACTAAAACGATTGTATAATGGGAACTACCACGTAATTTAACACTAAAATGACTAACAGAAATGATATGGATTGTAATTTATAATCATTGTTATAATTAATGGTTATAAATAATAATATTATAATTAATGATTATAAATTAACAATCCAGGAACTGGTATTAATACAACGTGCGAATGCACAAAACTGCTGTTGATCTAGAATATTTACGATGTCACATGAAGAGGCGAGAGTAGCTCGCTCCGTGAAAAAATAAGAGCTCTGGTGGAAGCTCGAGAAGTAAAATGACAAAGGAACATGCACGATAATTAGATGGATGAAAGTATTGTAATATCTCAAAATCTAAACATCCTTTATTTGGTCAGCCAACACACACAGGCACTTTTGTATCGACAAGTTACATAAATGTGTAAATAACTCACCTATAATATGAAAATCCGATATCGCAAACAAATCCAAATTATATAGAACTTAACAACCAACTTATCGCGATAACGATCATCAAACAACTGAATAAAATCATCAAGAAACAACACTTTATAAAGGAAAATGCACGAAAATCTTACGGAAGTAGGTAGAATGCGTTTTTCTGCTAACCGTAGCTCACCATTACAAGCACTTCTGAAGTCAAGTTACACAAAAATATACAAAACTTACCTAATAAACAAAAATCCTATATCGCTAGCAAATCCAAATAACATAGAACTGATTAAACAACTTATTGGGATGACGATCATCCCACAACTGAATAAAGTCAATTAGAAACAACAGCTTATAAAGGAAAATGCACGAAAATCTTACGGAAGTAGGAAGGATGCGTTTTTCTACTAACTGTAGCGCACCATTAGTCAAATTGTTTGGCGGCGGATTATATATTTTTTACTTGATCAATTCAAATGACAAAGAATAAAGTTGATCTGTGATTTCTTTATCAATTGGATTTTGTAAAAAAATATTTATCTTCTGTGCCTTTAAAAAAACAATTATCGCTTAATTGTAATAATACAATAGTATTTCTTACTAATAAAAGAAAATGCTCAGTGAACTGGCTAGAATTTTCAAGCACGTAGAATTAAAAAAAATGTTGACTGTTATAAATTATTAATTTTTTGTGCCACTTCTACGATTTTTTGTGAATGCGGAGTTGAATTCCGTCTTTGAATACGTAGTACATGTATCTTTCTACCCTTTTTTATATTGAATATACCCTTTTACGAGTACATCGCTCGTGTGGGTTTTTTTTTTTTTATGGAAAAGACACGGCAAACGAGCGTGCGGGTCACCTGAT
>DWAN01005821.1:0-10945 GCA_018230445.1 Heliconius hewitsoni | reverse complement strand
CACAGTTGGAGTGGGCCAGATGACATCCTTCCCTTAGTGCTCCTTGCATGTGCTCATGAGCTGACATCGATGATAACATGTTTGTTTTCAGCATTCTTATTCAGTGGGCCTTTTCTCAGATTTGCAGAAGAGTGCTCTTATCCACCCGATCCCAAAGAAAGCTTCCATCCATTTAATTACAGGGCTATTCCTATCACCCCCCTGCTCTCGAAAATAATGGAGAGTGTTATCAATAGCCAGCTCTGGGTTTATCAGGATCACCGATTGATTAATAACAGTCAATTTGGCTTCCGCCGTGCCACTCAACTGGTGGTCTTCTGGTTTACCTAACTCACCCCTGGGCTGTGGCTATTGATAACAAGGGGGAGGGCCTGTCAGTTAGTTTGGACTTGGCGAAAGCCTTCGAACGAGTGTGGCGTGGGGCACTCCTTACAATACTGCCCGAGACATTATGCAAATGGATCACCAGCCTTCTCACTGGGCCCAGCATCAAGGTCGCTGTCGACAGTTTGTGCTCGGAATACATGCCCGCTGGCGACTAGTGTTGGAAAGTTCGACACGCCAGCCACGCGACTGAGCGGCACTCGAAATTTTTGCAAACTTCAAATGCCTGTAAAATTTTAACTACTTCGTTGTTTTTGATGAAACAAAAACTAGTGTATTTGTATACATAAGAACTTTACTGTAACGAACGAAAAATTTGAAGCATTATTTCATACCTATCAACAATAGTCATTCCCAAGTGTTCTCTAGATTACCAAAATTAGTAGATGATACTCGTATAGAGAGCTGACACTTTTTGAATGATTGCTTAAAGACCAATATATAATGAAAATGTACAATGGAAAACTCTACCATTCAGCAAGACACTTTTTGAATTTTTCCATAAAAAAGACTAGATTTATAAAATATGCTAGATCTTTCTATAGGGAAATTGTGTCAAGCTTTTACACTATTTGAAACATTTTTTTATGACGATTCAATTTTCTCTACCCTGAGGAAGTAATATAATAACTAACATCCAAATTTCTGATATAGTCCAAAGTATATTCTTGTGTCACACATTTGTGCCCATTAGCCAGTCGTGGCCCAGACTACATGACAAATGTGTGACTATAACGACTGGTAGTCGACTCGATTCAACTCGATCCACTCGAGGAAATTTATTATTTATTTAAATTTATATTTTCATTCTTTCAAAGTATCGAGGCAAAGCGCGGCATTGATTTCCTGCACTGAACACAAAGCCTCCAGAATTTGGTGGAAAATGGGAAATGGGGTGTTTTAACACTAGGTTCCCTTTGCATACCCTGCAGTGTGCGGAATCCAGCGTGAAGCTAATTTTATTTAGTTATCCGACTATCACTTATAAAATTTTCGTGTAAATTACATTATATTTAAACCCACAAAAATGATATTTATTTATTTTTTATCTACATACCCAAGCGCAACAATTAGTCAGCTTAATTGGGTTTCTGCTACAAGTTAAAATATTGAAGTATATATATATATATATGATGTGTTTTATCGTTAGTTTTGGTTAAACTTTGGTACAGGATTAGAGAACAACAAATCATCTTACAATATTCTGAATTGTGAATATTTTTCAACCGAAAAATAAATAAACGGTGTCGTGATATAAAAAAGTTATCAATTGACAATGAGTGTAATATATTACTTATTGATTTTATGAATGCAACAATTCTAAAAGTGTCGAAAAGTTTGTCATACATCTGTATGACAGATATATAAATGTATACTCTTTAAGATTCTAGTACAAAACAACATTGCACAGCTTTTAATAAATAAAAATTTAATAACACACGCTACGGTCGCTCAAAATGTACAATCGAGCCACATTTAAAATTTTATATGCATCTATAGGGATGTTAATGTTAGATGGCGCCGCGCCCGGTTCGTTGACCCTTTGTGCACCCTCCACCGTTATCGACGGTAACTGGACTCGGGTTACAGTTTACACAGGTAAAGGACAGGATTCTGTTATACGTGTTTACAGTTAATATAAAAAATGTACTAGCCTCCCTTTTAGGAAACAAGTACAGATTTTGTTATGGCTAAGAATGTTCCATCAGCCAGCCTCGAGTACCGATATAACGATTATGAACCTTACTTAGTAGTTGCTCAGCTTAAAAATTAACTTTAAATCACGTCGTTTTTTCTACACTTGCTTTGATTTATTTTAATGTTTACATTATAATTAAATATAGGTAAATGTGCTATGCTGCTGCCCTCTGCGTAGTTAAAGATCATCCATAGAAAAATAAGTATTTATGTGAACATGTTATTTCTCTAAGAATATGGCTTTTTTCTGATATAAGTACTAGTGATAAGGTGAATAATAAACGACTAAAGAGGTAATCATACAACAAAATTACTGTAGCGCTGTTGAATCATCAGATGTTGTTGAACATGACGTAATTTCAATGGCCTACAAAACACTGGTTTTTTACTTTTAGTCCTTGATTTTATTAATATGTGGTAAATCGATTGCATTTTTCATTCTTTTATTAGTAGAGATGTACGAAACAGTAATTAATCAATTATAAAGGTTTATTAAGACAGTTAGGAGAATAGATAGGTACGTTATATTTGAAACAACAATAGTTTTTACGTCCATTCAGGTGATTTTGATATTTCAAGTTTACCTAATTGGACCAAGTTTTATGGTCACACTGATTAAACAATATTTACAAAATTTAAGTTTAGTATTTAATTGCAAGGACCGTAAGCTTATTATATTGAATACGATTTGGCACGTATTGGTTCCAAGAAGGAGTGGTGACGGCGCCGCTGTATCACTCGCTGACGAAGTTATTTTCTGTACCATTAGTCACGCGGGTATCCGGCGCGGGCTCGCCGCGCTCACTTCACACTCGCAACGAACGAGCTCTACATCGACAAATAATATAAAAACTAAACCTTAATTGTCTAATTTGTATATACTGTGGTTTATTTATATTTTGTGCTATTTAATTTGTTATTTTATGATTAGTTAATATAAACAAGTGTTTAAAGAATTATTCTTCTTTTATTTTTGTGAAAGGAATAAAATAATATTATTGTGATGAATTGCCCTTTAGGCTGATGTGACTAATTGCTGTGATAGTATTTAAATAATAAATTGTTGTTGGTGACATTTTAAGTGGCTTAATGTAGTAAAAACGTGAGTGAATATTTTTTTATTATTAATGATGTTTTTAATGTGGTTATCTTATAAAACCTTCGATGAAAAGTGTATTATATTATATAGATTTTATTAAATTATTAATACACCACACGATTAATATCTAAAAATTCAAATTTGATATATGATTTCCAAATTTTGAACTAAAAAGTTTTTAATTCTTATTTAAATTAGCAAATCTAAACCTATTATATATACAGCAAAAGATGCTGTAAATTTCTGGCTGTGCAAACTGTCTGTTTATTTACCTGGGCTTACCTTAGAAATCCAGTTTCTTAAGTAAACCCGACTGAGAGTAGGAAGGCTTCTATTGAACCTCTCAAAAATATAAAATAATAATTATAACTGAGACATTAGTTCTATAAGAAGTTTCTATTGTGTTACAAAATCATTTATATTTCATTTAGTAGATAGAGTTTAATGTGTTTGCTACGTCGTCTAGCGCGCGTCGCCCGACCTCGATATACAAGCGTAGGCGCCTAACCGCCCGCGCCGCCCGCCCACAGGTGCGAGCGTGGTCACACAATACGTGAACTTTTATATGGAACTGTTTTTATTTGACGTTATCATCGTTTTCATTCATGAAATTAAAAGTAGAAGACTCCGTACACCTCTTATTGATAATGGTAAAAATCAAGTATAGAAGTATTCAGGGAATTTGGCTTTTAAGATTTAGTTGTAGAACATAATATGAGTGAGGAGATTCTTATAATTTTTTTAATTTACATGTAATAATATAATATTTTTTTTTGTTTTATATATAAAAAAACGTATCCTTAATATTACCGAAAATATGTATAACCTAAGTATTATTTAGTTACTTGATTGATACTAGGGTAATAAAAGGTAAACTTTTCAGTTAGGTGTTTCTGTTAAAAAATATATTAAAGGAGAAAAAAATTACCACTTCTTATATTTAGAAATATAAAATTTAAATGTTGTTACAGATATTTATATAAAACGAAAGTAAAACTACAAAACATGAATACACGAACGAGTTTACTACTATGTACGTGGGCGAGCTTGTTGATCATGTGCTTGGGACAACGTGCGGAGCAGCTGCTTGCACAGAACCCATGCTCCAGCAAGACCACGTGCAGCGACTGCGCCCGGACGCCCTCATGTGCATGGTGCTTCGCCCCCGAGTTCAATGGACCCCGTTGCTTCAATCCAGCGATGGAAGGCGGCACGGCAGGATGTGATGAGGCTTACATATTCAACCCTGACAATCAACAATCAATAGATCCTATTTATAATAGAGAACTCACTAGAGGTAACAAAACTTCCTTTAATATTTTAACTAAAACAATATATATATTTTTCTATAGTAAAGAAATAATTTTATTGAATTACAGCTAGAGGTAGGATGGGTATTGGTATGGAGTCGTCATATTACGAAGAGTCCATGAGTAGTAGTAGCAGCAGTAGTAGTAGCAGTAGCAGCAGTATAAAAGGAGGGTACGCCGGAAGTGCTGCTGGAGGCGAGAATCTCGTTCAAATCAAGCCACAAAGAGTGAAGCTGCAATTACGAATGAGTAAGTATTAATAAAATATTAATTTGTAAATAATGCTGAACAGACTTAATCAGCCAAAACAATGTATCTTGGTTGTATATTTCTAAATTTAAAATTTCAAATTAGTATAATCGTTTACGTTTTTTTTCCTGTAATGTATTATTTGTGTTGCAGATCAAATGCAAAAGATGACGTTCTCGTATGCGCAAGCGCAAGATTACCCGGTGGACCTCTACTACCTCATGGACTTGAGTAGATCTATGAAGAACGATAAGGAAAAACTCAGCACCCTCGGCAGCTTGCTCTCGAGCACGATGAGAAATATTACTTCTAACTTCCGAATTGGTTTTGGGTCGTTTGTCGATAAACTTGTTATGCCTTATGTTTCGACTGTCCCTAAAAAGTAAGAAGTTTTTGCTATTAGTGGTTAAATATAAAGTTAGTTTTAACTAGCTTTTATTCAAATTATGTCATTTCTTTCATTTTAGCATTGCATTGCATCGAAAATATTGTTGTTTCTTTGTTTTTATACGTTTTAGTTGAATAGCAACATTATTTAACGATAATGTAAATATAAAAAGAATGTGTTTGGCTTGTTTAGTTACATCTTAATTAATTTCAACAATTTGTTACCAGTTTAATATCGCCTTGCGACGGCTGTGCGGCGCCCTATGGCTACAAGAACCAAATGTCGCTTAGTAACGACACTGACTATTTTGACGTGAGTATATATACAAATATATATATATCAGTATAGCAAGTTTAGTCCTTAATTCGCGTAAATTAAATTTGTGTCTAATGTCGAGCTTTGTCCATACAGCACATACAAACACCTTTGATGTATAAACATTGTCTCAAGGCCTAGGGATGATCACATAACCATCTATGCTGACAGATACTAACAGCGTCAGATGACGTCTACACTTTTTTTATATTTCGAAAGTGTAAACCATATATTTTTAAAAGTTACCAGATGCAAAAGATAATATAATTTTAATAATGCACATCCTAAAATCTTTGAATGCAATCGACACGAATAACCTAGTGATAACCTAAAACTTAACTAGTGATATAAGAAGCTTGACGTAAAAATGCATAAGCCTTGACCCTAATATATACAGTTCTTGTTCAACGCTTTTAAATAAATATTGTGTGCAAGTTTAACATGAATATTCTGTAACTATTCTGTGAATAATTATTTTCCTCAATCAGTATCATGTTTAGTGCTAAAATATTATAAGGAATATTTTGAATTGACGTATATACTTTGTATTTAAAAGGATAAATGGCACCTTTGATGACTGATGTATTTATTTCGAATTTTTAATGTCTCGAAAATTTGGTAAACAAAATTTTGGTATCTAAATATTTCTTATAATATTTTAGCGCTACACATAACATCAAATAAGAAAAATATTTATATTTAATAGTATGTGTATACAGCCTTATAAATATTATTTTTCATATTTTTGAATACAGAAAGCAGTCGCTCAAGCGGATGTGTCGGGTAACCTGGACGCACCAGAAGGAGGTTTCGACGCCATAATGCAAGCTGTTGTGTGTAAAAACGAAATAGGATGGCGTGAGCACGCTAGGAAACTGCTCGTCTTTTCAACAGACGCTGGCTTTCACTACGCTGGAGATGGAAAGGTATTTTTTAGGGTTCCGTCCTAAAAAAATCAAAACCCTTATACGAATACTTTGTTCTGCCAAATTCCGTTATCATAAAAACTTGTTGAGATATAAAGCTGAAATTAATACCATACATTCCCTAGAAGCAAATAGAAACTTTTAAGTCAATGCAATCTAAAGAGACAAGTGTTTGTGCTTCTTTTTATCGTTTTTGCCTACCACAAAACCTAGAGTACTTTCCGTTGACCTAGAATTATATCATTTGTCAAGAAGTGAGAACTTACAGTACAAATGAAATAAAAAAATAACACAGTGGGCCAGTTTGACTCGTTCTTGATCGATTTTTATATTAACTGTTTTGTTTTCCCTTCTCATTTATTATTTTTTTTTAACATAGTGTGGTTGGCAATTATATTTTTTATTACATATTTTTGTTGTAGTTGGGAGGTATCGTACAGCCAAATGATGGAGAATGTCACATGGAAAACAACTCGTACACCCATTCCACTACTCAAGACTACCCCAGCATTTCGCAAATTAATCTCAAGGTAATTAAGATTGTAACACATTTATTGTATTCAATATTTATTGTTATGTAAAATTTTCACCATCAACTTTTTTTTACGAAGTTATAATAAAGCCATTTAATGAGCCATGATAAAAATTAATTTACATTTAAAAGTGCTAATATGCTGTTCACATAGAGGGTTAGGCATAGAATGCTTCGTGTCAAGAAGAATAAAAGATATGGCGTGAGGAGGGGCGGAACTCAACGTTGCTGTCTGTTTCACCAGACCTATATGAACATATTATATATATATATATATATATATATATATATATATATATATATATATATATTATTTATAATATGAATATATATTTTTTATTCGTCCCTCTGGTACGTACGGCATGTTACATTTTTTGTACGTATTTAGGTGAAGCAGCACGCAATCAACGTGATATTCGCCGTGACGGCGGAACAGATCAGCGTGTACGAGCAGCTCAGTAAGCACATAGAGGGTTCCAGCTCCGGCATACTTAGCGACGACTCGGATAACGTTGTAGATCTTGTACGCGAACAGTATAATGTAAGTGTTTGTTTTATTAATTTTTTTTATTAATCCGAATGAGTTGGAACCCCGCAACCGTCACGCTTACGTCCCTACTTGTGTTCCTGCACCACGACAACTTTAACTTTGTTTTTTTGTCAAGTGTGTCAATTTGTGAAAATCTTAAATATACGATGTGCGGTGCATATATGTTTATATGGTTAGGTATTTATTAATAAAATAAACAAATCAATCAATTATTTCAGAAAATTACGTCAACGGTAGAAATGAAGGATACATCAAATGATGCAGTGCAAATATTATATTACTCATCGTGTCTCGGTAGCAAGGACAACGTGATGCAAACGAACAAATGCGACGGCCTTAAGGTATGTATCATATACTCATTTTTTATTAAAAAAATATTTTTGAGAACGTAATAGTGGACGAGGTGAAAAAAGTATGCAGAGACCGTAGTGTTTGTGGCCCCTTTTCTCTCTAGCCCATTAGGGATAAAACGTGAAACTAAAGCAAGCAATAAAAATATATATTTTTTTTGTCACAAAATATTTTTCATTGTTTTAATTTAGAAAAAAAAAAGATAAATATTAATCGTTTTATAGGTTGGCGATGTAGTCGAGTTTACAGCAGAAGTCACACTCAAAGAATGCCCCAAAGATCGGAATAAGTGGAAGCAAAACTTCAGCATCTACCCCGTCGGTGTATCCGAGAGCCTCAATGTAGAACTGGAAATGCTTTGCGACTGCCCCTGTGAACATCCCGGCCATCATGTAAGCTTATTAAATGTTACATTTTTTAAATTGATATGTTTTATCAAATATAATGTCCCCTATGTGTAGCGCCACTTAATGTAGTAACAACTATATAAAGCGTCAGAATTTTTCGACAATATGAATTCCAAAATATGAACCACTAGACTTACATAGATTCAGACTCACTCTCTGAAAATATACTACGACAAAATATACGAGAACATAATGACAAAAAATACATATAAGGTACTCATAAGTCACATTGACATTGCTTCACGCTTGCAGGCGTACAACGACAGCCCGCTGGTGTGCAGCGGGGAGGGCATCGCGGCGTGCGGCGTGTGCGTGTGCGCGCCGGGCCGCTTCGGCAAGAGCTGCGAGTGCTCGGCGCACGGCGGCGTGTCGCTGGAGCAGGAGCGCGGCTGTCGCCCCACCAACGCCTCCGCCGGCCCGCTGTGCTCCAACCGCGGCACCTGCATCTGCGGCGTCTGCGAGTGCAACAAGATGGAGGACCCGCTCAAGGTATCATATCTATATACGTCTTTTTTAAATATTAAGTTATCAAATAAATAAAATAAACTAAATAATAATCACGACAGACATACACGTGAAACTTATAACACCCCTGCGTTTTCCCAGGTGATATCGGGCCCGTTCTGCGAGTGCGACAACTTCACGTGCGACATGAACAAGGGCTTCCTGTGCTCGGGGCCCGACCACGGCGAGTGCGTGTGCGGCAAGTGCAACTGCCGCCCCGAGTACAGCGGGCCCGCCTGCCAGTGCCTCGAGGACCAGGCGCCCTGTATATCGAGAGGTCGGTGGAGGCTTTTTTTTATACAGTCTTTCTACATTGAAGATATTTCCTATTATATATATTTTTCTATTTTTTTTATCTTATGACATTACATGGGTTTTAAAAATCTCAGGTACAAAAATGTCTAAAAAGTTTCTTACGTCCATTAACCAGAAAAGAGCTGATCATCAAACAAACTACGCTACTACTATAACAAACGGTGTAATGGCTGAACACATATTATTTAATCGTGGCTAAGAACACTCGATGAAGCTAGTTACTTTTCGAACGAAATAATAATTCCCAATCGGTTCATTTATTTGGGAGCTATAATGTCACAGACACACATACAGATTCTCTTATATACAGCTATGTCAAACTCATAATAACTCCTATGTGGGTCAGGGGTAAAAACATATGTAAACTATAATTGCATTGCTTTGGATTTTGTATGCGCTTGTTACTAAGTAATTTAATTATAATTTTTTTTAGAAAACGGTAAAATCTGTAGTGGAAATGGAAAATGTGTGTGTGGTCAGTGCGTGTGCAATGTGGATGATGACCGTCACTACTCTGGGAAGTTTTGCGAGAAATGTCCAGTGAGTATTTCTTATTATAAAAGTAATATAATGTTTTAGTATAATTTAAAATAAAATATAATGGTGATGTCACTTGATCTCTTTGCTTATGCAAATAATGCATATAGATTATGGATTAAGAAAATATCTTTTTTTTATATCAAAATTAGTTGTCTACTTTTTTAAGGAAACTACATTATTATTTATCTATTTATACTTAGTTTTTTCTATTTTTACATATATTATGTACATTTTTGGAAACATGGTGCTTCGAACACATACAATAATCCGTGGTCAAGAGTAGACTTATTCTAAAATATACAAAAAAAAAGTGAAAAAATGTAAAAGGCGTGTAAAAATTGCGACGATCGAAGATGTTACTATAATTGTCTACTTCCACAACAGACGTGCCCGGGCAAGTGCGAGGACTTCAAGGCGTGCGTGCTGTGCGAGGTGCACCAGCGCGGCCCCAACTACAGCCCGGAGGAGCCGGCGCGGGAGTGTGGCGCCTGCAACTTGTTCCCCGAGGTCGTTGAAGGGAAAATCGAAGGTGATATGAGTTTTCAAATGTATTATTTTTTTTGTTAGATGTTATTATTATTATGTTATTATGCGATCGGTCTAAGAACTAAGAACAGAAGTGTGAGGAGCTAGAGTGGTTTTTTAATTTATTCCGCTTTGAGTGTCTCCTTTGTGGAACTACCTAGGTTCACATTGGATTGGCTGTGTCTAGAATCTGTGAGTTGTCCGGGTAATTTATTTAGGTGATTTTCAATTTTCCTTTTCTTATGGTTGTTGTTACTGGTGTGTATTTCCTCCTTCACTGCAGGTATGTGAAGATAGTCATGCATTTCTTAGTTTATATGAACCACGGACAGATCGTGATTTGTTTAAAGATATAATTTTAGGCCCTTTCTTATATATTAATTATGTTAGTATTGAAAACACATGCAGGTCCCCATAGTTGGATGCCATAGGTGCATATTCGCTTTAAAATATATCAGAAATATGTTGTTATTGAATATTTAGATTTTTTTTTCGAGTAGTGTTATTGAATATTTAGAATTTTTTTTGCTCGAATGTGGGATTTTTTGGATATGTGATTTCCAAGTCAGTTTACTGTCTAAATGCACTAGATTGGAATCTATTTAAATTTATGCTATGGCTATTCGCGACCATCTATGGTGACTACATGACACTTTCTAAGAGTACAGTTGACTTGAACTGATTTTGCTGCACTAACTTTTATTTTCCATTTGGTCAAAACCATTGGGGGAGGGCTCTTGTTGTTTTATATAACAGAGCGCAATAATACGTTTTTTGCATTATATGATAGCGATAATCGCCGTGTGATCCCGGCTTAGAATAGGATCATCCTGGTACTGGTGGTGTCGTAAG
>DWAN01005820.1:0-10945 GCA_018230445.1 Heliconius hewitsoni | reverse complement strand
ACCCACAACCAGTCGGTTTACAGTCACACTTTGTGCCGCTGCGCCACGACCGGCCATAAATATTTTTTTAGATATTTTTATTTAAATAAATAATATAAATACTTTTTTTTATCTAAATATTTTGTGATTTACGCTTTCTCAGCAATAAGTAAACGCAAAGTGTGTAATCTATATGGTGACCTTCAAGATGTCATGTTGACTCAATTGATACCTATAAAATACATTGTAATGTCATGATACATTTATTATATGCTTGTGATATAATGAATATGTATTGACATTTGATTTTAAAGTATTAAGTAAACGTAACTTATGGTTTTTTTTTATATTAGAAAAAATACCTAACTAATCAAAATGAACAAAAAATAATAAATAATAAAACTGAAAAAAATCTATTATATTATCAACGTAAAATAATTAAAAATTACACGAAATATAATACCAGAATAATACAAAACTTAACCAAACGAAGAAATTTAAAAAAATCTACTAAAATGTTATATTTAATCATAACAAAACATTTGTTTATGTTCTTATTGACTTTGCAAAAGAAACATGGCTCATATTACTGTTCTCAAATATCAAAGTCGATCTATATGTTATGCGCAAATTAAACATACCTTTTAGGGTTCCGTACCCAAAGGGTAAGACGGAACCCTATTACTAAAATCCCGATGTCTGTCTGTCCATCTGTCACCAAGCCATATATCGTGATGTATATGTAAAATGAAAATTTCAATTGTCTAGCTACGACGAACCGCCGTGACCGTTTCGCTGATGATGTTTTTCTGTTGCCTCCATAACAAAAGTAACTGAGAAATAGAATGAAAAGAATATTTAAGGGGGTTCCCATACGGAATCCTCTTGCTCCGGTTTTTCTTTTATCCTTACGGTGGTAACATGTTATACATAAAACACTATAGTTATTAGGATCTTATCTACAACTTAACTAATCACACTCGTCGTAGCCCATTAGAACAGAATCCGGCTTATTATATTAGTTAATATTATATTGAAGTTATTTTCCCACTCAAGTACAAAAAGAACGGCGTTGAGTTCTGCCACTCATTGTGGAATGACTAATGGAGTGGAGTTACGTTTTTTAATTATTAGGATAAAACGTAAGGAACTTTATGTCTAGGCACTAGGTTTTCTATCGCGATAAGGGGATAAAGTGCGAAGCGGAAGAAAATATTGCAAGTTAATATTTCCATTATCTCAATTACTTTAGAGATTAGACGATGCTTATATATAGTATCTTCAATATAGATAATGTTACCGTCGTGTTAATAGGTAAGTAAACCCCACTTGAGAACCACTATTTTAATCGGATATTACATTCCCACCGTCGTTCGAATTGGAGACATATCGCAACCCTGGTTCGATAAATCTTGCAAAAGAACTTCCAACTCTAAGCGGAAAACATACGGACTCTGAGCTGCGGCATCACCTGCAAAAGATCCACAAGCCATTAAATTAAAGAAAACAATCAATGTCAGTGGTCAGTCGTAGCGCACGGATACAGAGTGTGACTGGTTGTGGGTTCAATCCCCACTCGAGGAATGCCTCTAGAATCCGATGAAAACTAAAAGAGTGTCTAACACGAGATTTCCTCTACCTACCCTGCTGTATGCGGGATACAGCGTGCAGCTGATTTGATTTGATTTAATTCAAAATTCGAGCTGCCTCCAGATTTTCCAATAAATGGCAACAGTCCATTTATAGCTAAGTTTAATCACATTCACAGAATCGGCAAGAGACCACTGAACTATCCATCCGGTACTCATGCATTTTGGTCTCTTGCCCAATCTATTGAAGGTAACTTCTGTAAGCCTTCACTTCTACCACTGCGTGAATCACATGGATCTCTGAGTCATTCGGCAAAAGGGAAAACGGATATCTTGTGCACCCTTTTTGCTTCGAATTTAACTCTTGATGGTTTAGAAAAGCCCCACCATTTTTGACTAGGTGCAAGCAAACTATGCGTGATGATCACATTAATCAAACTGCCGTGTGACGTGTTCTTAGTTCCCTCGATGTCAGGAAGTTTAGTGTTTCCGATAATATACCTGCTATGTTTAAGACGGTATGCTCCAGAACTAACCTAGGTGCTAGCGCGCCTAGTCTGTCTCTCCTATACCACCTGATTATCCCGTTCTTGTGGAAAGTATCTTTGGTCCACCCTATCTCCAAGAAAAGAAGCAGAACCTTATATCTCACCGTTGGGCAACTGCCATTGAGAGTAATGGAGAAGCTGTGGCTGTCAGTTTCGACATCGCAAATGCCTTTAATCGGGTCTATCCCTCTGTTAATTCTGCATATCAATGACATATTGGATTCTAGCGAAGGTTTCGCTTACCCATCAGGAGGTCCTTCGGCTCGTTTGTCCCTTTATGCGTTTGATAGATTTTATGGATAGTCCACATCTACACCAAGCAAATCTATAGACTATAAACATCACTACAATCATATCAATACATTATGTATAATATAAAACTTAAAGATATCTATTTAATCACGTGGCTGAATAACTGTAATTCAGTTATATAGAAAATGTATTAATTGTTTAAATCTAGAAATGTTTAGATGTTTAAAAGGGGAAGGGTAGGTTAAATCTTTATAAATATATAAAACTCTTCCGTTAATGATTCAACGGGAACGGGATACAAATTGTGTATATCATACAACAGGACCTTACGTCTTATTGTTCAAGCAAGCGAGGTTGCGGGATTCGAGTCGTAAATATTATAACGAGTGGCCGTTAAAGTATTATTTTTTATTTGCAGGTGACATATGTAACACCGAGACCCATCAAAGATGCACCTTCAAAGTTACGTCAAATTGACGTATCGGAGAATATGAAATTCTTTTCACCAGGTAAATGAGAGCCGAGTGGGGCATTAATTAAATTATTGATTAAAAATAAATTTATAATTCTCAAAACACAAGCCAGCGTGTTCAGCCAAATAAAAGCTAACGCCAAATAACGCGCAATATATATATATATATATATATATATATATATATATATATATATATATATATATTGTGTAATGGCGTAAAGCAACGCCGCGTTTTGTGTTCTTACAAGAGCGAAATGAAAATAATTATTTCCCCTAAGTGGGAATCGAACCCGCAACAAATTATTGTTACAAATTTTTACTTTCTATATTTTAAATAAATGTATCTATATCCAGCCACATAGATAAACCAATATAGAAATAAATTATACCTATAGGTAATAATATATTATATAAAATTTTTATTTTACAGAAATATTTAACATAAAATCTCTTATGTACAAGGAACTGGACATACAAGATCATATGTTCATGATGAACATAATGCATGACTTTTGGAAGAAGACATTAGAAACGAAAGTAATGCAGAATTTCTTAAGCGATCCGAGGGAACGTTTCGATGTGGTTATAGCAGAATGGCTTTATACTGAATTTGGTGCTGGGTTAGTATAGAATAAATAACCAACCAACCTTACCCAGTCGGGAGAAGGATTATATTAAATATATTTTAATTTTCAAGACTGGTTCAGCCAACGCGGCGTTGAGTTCTGCTACTCAACACGCATTGTTTTGAAATCCGATGAACGAAATGAAGATTTTTTTTTTTTATTCTGTATTTATTTCACATTTTTTAAGTTTAAAATATTATTAGCTCATTTTTTTCGTCTCTTTCCCAGGCTAGCACCAGTATTTAACTGCCCTCTGATCTGGTCTTCATCAATGGACCCTCATACTTTTGTTCTGAGTTTGATCCATGAACATTTGAACCCTTCATACGTTGTGGACCACATGTCTTTAGATTATTCCTTCTCATTTTGGCATAGGATCAAGCAACTTTGGACTTTATCGAGAGTTATTTATTATAAATGGTAAGTGTCTTTTAAAGTATTTATAGGTAGGTATACACTATGGTAAGACTTATAGTCGAAAATTTGATGGCAAAAATGAATTTAATTTTATTTTTTATTAAAAAAGAAATTAATTTGGTTATATTATTTTTAAAATAACTTAGCATTTACTTTCTTTTGAGTTCGGCGCGTGGCACCGACGTGTGACTATAAACGTGTCAGTCGTCGAGTTCGATTCCCGCTCGGTGGAATGAATAATATAATATGAATAATATGATATAATATGTGAAACATCTATAGGCGCAATTATATACCGAAACGTTAGCGTACATTTAATAGTCTATATTACGGTTATTTATAAAGAAAATGATTTTTTAAATTAAATGTAAATAAATGTTTATGAAATGAAATCACCATTTTCTTGTCTTAACACTAGATTCCCGTGCGTGAAGCTGAAAAAAAAATTGTTAAAATTTAAGATTTACAATACAATCTATTATTATTATAAAGAAAGACTTAAACATTTATATACACAAATTATTGTAAATATAATGCCGCTCTCGCGGCAATAATATAATAACAGGAAATCAACTACAAAAGTAATTTTAAAAGTAGTTATAAGATAATATGAGAGATCACTAAAGGACTCAATTAAAATATTTGTTGATGCTTAATTATCCTACTATTATATATAATGTACAGACAGTACTAGAAATAATGTAGCTTTAAATTATGTAATTTATATAAATATACTGTAAAGATAAATAATTATTAGACAAAGGATTTTATGCATTTGCTTGTTTGCATATGCAAATTCTTTTGGGGCCGTTCAATTATTACGTAACCTACTTATCTTATATTACTATACTTAAGGTCAGATAAGTTGTCGATGGGAATTCGGATCGCACTTCCGGCGGCTAGCGCCCAAGTTGATGGGCGCAACGGGCGCGCTTTCAAAGTTGCTTCCCAACTTAGGGGGCCCGAGCGCCGACTGTAGGCGGTTGTACGTAGGAATCGTGCGTTCCATGGCCCTGTATGGAGCTCCTGTGTGGGCGATGGACATGACGGCCGGCATTCTCGCCATTCTGCGCAAACCGCAAAGGGCGATGGCCGTCAGAGTCATCCGCGGGTATCGCACGATTTCCTACGAGGCGGCTTGCGTCTTGGCCGGAACCCCGCCCCTTGGGGCTAAAACCGACTGGTTGTGAGTTCGATCCCCACTCGAGGAGATGAGATATTTACTTAAATTTATATTTCCTTTTCTTCGCTCTGGTGTCGAGGCAAAACGTGGCGCTGAGTTCCGCTTCTCAACACGCAAGGCCTCCAGACGTCGGCGGAAAGTGGGCAACGGAGTGTCTTAACACTAGGTTCCCTCTGCCTACCCTGCTGCGTGCGAGATACAGCGTAAAGATGATTTTTATTGACGTTAGTTATTTTTGATCATATGTAGGATGGAGGGGTCTAGATGAAGATCGCCAGCAGAAGTTAATATTTTTTTACACATATTGCTATATGCTCTCCTGGACAGTAGGCGTTATATGACTATTACTTTTATTATATAATATATTAGTTTAATACGTCCATTTAGTTAGTAGCAGTAGTTCGATTACCACGATGCACTCCTTGCGAAACTTCACGAGAATTAGTTCTATTTGCAAGTGGTTCACTAGCGTTCTAACTGTCAACAGTTTTTCTTCTGAACACATGCCCGTAAACGCTGGCGTCCATCAAGACGGCATTAACCTACGCTGTTTCTTCTGCATATCAACGACTCCTTAGAAAATTCGAACACACATCAGTATGCAGTTGATGCTCAGTGGACTATTGATTCTCCGGCCACACAAGTGGAAAACGTCGGCCAGTGCCGAAATAAACTTGTGTCGTTTGTTGAGGCTAGTTCAATTTAACCCATAGAAATACGAAATTAGGTAATGCTACTGAACTGATGTATAAATATATAAAATTTGGGCTGTAAGAGGAATGCCTACTTTTGATGACATAGGGGAGCGAAGAGTAAAAAAAATTCTATAGTAAAAAAAATGGTGTGTTGGATATCTAGACGATATACAATACGCTATTTTTTTACTACATTAGTTAAATAACTTTTTTTTATGTTACGCTATATTCCTCACATAGTAGGATAATTACAGAAAACCTGGAAACTTAGTGTTACACTCAGATACTCGGTTCTCATTAAGAGACTTCTGTTTTCCATTTTCTGGAGTCCCGATACCAGAACGTGAAAATGAAAATATTAAATATTTCATTTCCTCGAGTGGGAATCGAGCTCTTATGATTATATATTTATAGATATTTATAATTTGAAACAAAAGATAAATATAATGATATAATAATGACATATTGCCTAATATCTTACTTGCTGTGTCAGGTTATGAAATTATTATTTAAATAGTACATTTATATTGAAAAATAATATCATCCACTTCTTAATGACGATTTTTTTTCCAAAAATAACTTATATATTTCTTTTAGCTTCCAGTGGTAGGACACTACGATCTCCACTTTCCGCTCAATTTTGGAAACATTGCGTGAACACAAAACGCAATGCTGCCCTTTGTCTTGTTACCTGAGCGAGGAAAGGAATGGAGAATAATTCATTACCACGAGTGAGGATCGAATCGACAACCTTCGCTTTTACAGTCACGCGCTGTGCCGCTGCGCCACAACGGCCTCATACATATTACAATAAGATAACTTAAAAAAATATTAAAACATTTTAATGATATTTTAAGGTCCAATATTGCAAAGGAAAATGAAGATTTTAGAACGACGTATGGCCCATCTCTTACTAAACGAGGCATATCAATACCAGATTTCGACGATCTTAAATACAACGCGTCCCTGATGCTTGGGAACTCTGATATCCTCGTTGGTGATGGTATAGCTTTACCGCAGAACTACAAGCACATTGGTGGATATCATATCAAAGATATTGTTGATCCTTTGCCTAAGGTATTTAAGTTTTTTTTCTCCGTTGTACGCTTTTTACCATGCAGCAGGGTAGGCTGTGAGAACATATTGTTAAAACACTCCGATTTTTCATTTTAAATCATTGGGGGAGTCCCCTAATGTTCTGTGAAAGGCTTGACACTTTGGCCTTACGTAGAGACGTCTCCTCGCTGTGCATTCTCTACCGCATTTATCACGGAGAGTGTCCTGAAGAACTGTTTGACCTCCACAAAATAGTGGAATGCCCTACCTGCGGCAGTGTTTCTGGGTCGATACAACATGGTTACTTTCAAAAGGCGCGTCTATCTCCGCCTTAAAGGCCGGCAACCACCTGTAGCTCGAGTGGTGTTGCACGGCGTCTCTGTGCCGTCTCTGGTATCACTTACCATCAGGACACAACAAAAAAATTTTTCATACTTGTCGCAAGATTTACTTATGTAAATAAACAAATATAGTCCCCGAGGCGTTCGTTGAGCTTTGTATCTGCGTGAATGATCACCAAAAGGAGAGTCAGAAAATATTAAAAATTGAGGCCGGTCGTGGCGCTGCGGTACAACGTGTGACTTGTACGATCGAACCCACAACCGACTGGTTGCGAGTTCGATCTCCACTCGAGGAAATTAAATATTTATTTTCATTTCTTCGCTTCGCAGCGATAAGTTCCGCTACTCAACACGCAATGCCTTCAGAACTCGGTGGAAAGTGGGGAACGGAGTGTCTTAACACTAGGTTCCCTCTGGTTACCCTGCTATGAGCAGGATACAGCGTGAAGCTGATTTATATATGATTTTTTTTATTTTGCTGTATAATGACCGTCTATAAAAACACTGTCGTAAAAACTATAATAATACACATTATACAGTAGGAAAAATAGTGTTTGTAATTTTTTATTGAGTTTGCCGGTAATGGTTAGACTGGTTTGTTTTTTTGTGCTAAAACAAAGTAAAAGTATACGTCCAAATTACATACTATAAAAGCCGAATATTATCTTCATTAAATTTCCTTGATGATGAAATAACTTTCTCTCGTAAGTTTCAATGGACATGTGAAACAAAAATCCATAAAATATCACCTTACAATTTTCAATTATTTTTTGTCACAAAATGGCTTATTGTATGTAAGTTATTTATAAGAGATAGATGGGTCAATCTCCAAAGCCAATTTTTTTCGTGTAGAGCGGGAAAAAGATAAATACAAAATACGTACCTTAAATATTTTCTTATAGACAGTACGGCATCAAACCTATATGGTACAAGCCTAAATATTATTCTTAATTTTATTATAGCTGCGTTAACAACAAAGTTAAAACCACACCAAAAAAAATATTCATATGACATAATAAATAGTTAATCTTCAGAGCAATAAAATATGTTTAGTTATAATAATAATACTTTTGCCACAATTGAAGAAAAATCATCTTCTCGTCGCTCTGCATTGAGGAAAAACGATGGATTCATCTCTAGTGACGGCAACACATTTACGTGTCGTGGCGTGTCGTGTCGTACTCTGGCGTTATTTCTGAACAGTTTTTAATGATCTTTTGCAGCATTCAAACAACCATAATATTTTCTTTTGATTTGAATAGTGATTTTGATGGATACGTTCAAATTCTCTTGGCAATGAAACTTTTAATAAATCAGCTTCGCGCTGTATCCCGCACACAGTTGGGATGGAAGATGGAATCTAGTGTTAAGACACTCCGTTCTCCACTTTCCGCCGAGTTCTGGAGGCATTGCGTCTTGAGTGGTGGAACTCAACGCCGCGCTTGGCCCCAGAGCGAAGAAAATGAAAATATTAATGTTAATAATATCATTTCCTCGGAATAATATCATTTTGGAGATTGACCCAGATATATGTTGTCGCTCACATAAAATTGAATAATCTTGTCATACAACGACTGATATACAATCAATATATTTTTATTTCTTTATTTCCAATTAATATTATTACTTGTTATCCTTTTTAAATTTCTTTACCAAATAAATAATACCTACTATTATTCTTATTACTTCAGGTATTTTTTGTTTTAAGGATTTTATTTTACAAGTCAATTTTATATATATATATATATATATATATATATATATATATATATATAATATATCATAAATATCTACATATTATACAGCAAAAGGTTTCAACGGTTTACACGTAATTTTTGTGGTCAATTATCATTTTAAAGAACCTGTCATTTTTTATTTGAAGCAGCAGCATGATGCAGCATGATTAATATTTTGGCAAGGCCACATGTTTAAATTACGTGATTCTTGTACTAATATAATTTGTTTTGTGAGTACAATAAGTATATGTATTTAGTTATCTAAATACATAAGTCGCGGCGTTGAGTTCTGCCATTCAACACGCACTTCCCCAAATTCGGAAGAAACACCGAGAACGAACCTATACCATACATATTTAAGTAAACAATTGTATTATTAGTAATTTTCATATTTATTTTTTACATTCACTTATTAACTTATAGGATTTGCAAGAAATCATGGACAATGCCAAGGATGGTGTAATATACTTCAGCTTGGGCTCTAACCTAAGGAGCGTCGACATTCCAGATAAGGTCAAAATTGGCCTTCTACAAGTATTTAGTGGACTAAAACAGGCAGTGATCTGGAAACTAGAACAAGTTTTACCAAATGTACCTAAGAATGTACACATATCGCCGTGGGCGCCACAGCCTAGTATATTGGGTACGTACGTATATATATATATATATATATAACATTTAAATCAAAAATAAATCTTTCGATTTGATTTATAATTCCCGAGAAATTTATGGTCAAACATACAGACGCTTACGAAATTTAACATTGAAAGCGTAAACAGATCGTCACACTAAAACACGATCCATTATCCAATTCGTATATTTTCATATACTTAAATATTTCAAATTGATAACAACATTTTATAAAGTCGTTTAAATATTGAATAATATTAAGTGATATATTTTTATCTCATTTCTTGTTCATACAAAAAACGAAGTACTATATTCGTTTTTTGTATGAACAAGAAATGAGATAAAAATAACTACTAATAAATAATATACTAATGGGCGCGCGCAGCTTTGGTTGCTTATTTGCAACCTTACGGCTGTGCGTGCGTCTTAAATCAGTCAGTCAGGTACATGTCCCTTTTATATATATAGAAGATTATATTTTTTTACAGCTCATCCAAATTGTGTTTTATTCGTAACACATGGTGGTCTACTTTCAATCCTCGAGACACTTCGGGTCGGGCTACCCATTATAGGAATACCATTTTTTGCTGATCAATATATGAATATAAACAGAATTGTTGCCAAAGGTTATGGAAAACGAATAGATTTTAATGATAATTCACCGAAAGAAATGAAGGAAGCTATAAGAGAAATATTAGAAGATCCAAGGTAAAATATCAATACAGAAATTTTCTTTTCATCCTGACGCCACTTAATCGTTAATATGACATGTTTGACTAAACATCTGGTGTAGATTCATATCCCTCTCATGGTAATCTTCGTTTCATATGATTTTGTACAGTATCAGAGGCCGTCGTAGCGCCGTCGAACAAAGCGTGCCTGTAAACAAGACGGCTGGTAATACGAATCCTAATCTGGGGAATTAATTATTTTTATTTTTTCGCACTGTGTTATCAGTGAAAGCCGGGGCTGTAACTTCTGCCGCACTCAACTAAAAATTGGTTGGAAAGTGACTAATGAAGTGGGAATCTAGTGGTAAATCATTAGAGAACCTAATGTGGTTTACACCACTAGTGGGGCACAGGGAACCTACTGGTGAACCAAAGTTGTTCCCTCTGCCTGCCGTGTTATATGCGGAAAACAGGGTGAAGCTAAAAAAAATATATCAAACAGAGCGAAAATGGAAGAATCGATTAATGTTTCTATACGATATACGCCATCGTAATAACGTAGATGATGAGTGAAAATTTTTCTTTTATACAATATCTTTCTCGGTGATAACAATATCTATAAAGACATTTTTAGATCAAACATTTTTGTTTACAATGTAGATTACATACAATTACATACAATGTAATGTAGATTGCCGTGTGATCCCGGCCTAGAATAGGTTCATCCTGGTACTGGTGGTGTCGTAA
>DWAN01005819.1:0-10946 GCA_018230445.1 Heliconius hewitsoni | reverse complement strand
TTTCTTCGCTCTGGTGTCGAGTCAAAGCGCGGCGTTGAGTTCTGCCACTCAACACCAATGCCCCCAAAATTCGGCAGAAAGCTTGAAACGGAGTGTCTTAACACTAGGTTCCGTCTGCCTACTCTGCTGTGTGCGGGATACAGCGTGAAGCTATTTTTTTAAATTTTTTTTTAAATATATTTACTTATTTTTACTTTACCGTGATTTAAATTTTTTTGTTAGCTCTTCTGCCTATTCCCTCTATAACAACTAATATTAAACACAAAATAAATATATATTCTGTTCCTTCTGAATTATATACATTAATTACCATTTCCAGAATACACGATGTCGAAACGGCTCGAGAAGGGGTTCACGGTTCCCCCACGGCGATTCTATGGAAATATCCGCAGCGACTCTAGCCAGAGCGAGGAGTTCCATACAAAGTGATAGGCACGGCCGCCGCGACTCCACCTTCAACCACAACGGATCGCACAAACATATTTACAACAACAACAACAACATCAATGGTGTTGTTTAGCGACACGCCGGTATCAGGCGAGTGAGGACTCGATAATGAGATTATAAAAAGTTGCTCGTCGTTACCGTGAAATAAGTGTTAATAGTGAAGTATGTATGGAAATAACGTATTCTGTTTTATTTTGGCGCAACTCAACGCCGCGCTTCGCTTCGTGACCAGAGCGAGGAAGTAAAATATTAAATATTTCATTTTCTCGGATAGGAATCGATTCTGTCGCGTTTCCAGTCGCATCCTGGTGCCCGTGCGCCTAAACTATAATTTTTACGTAACCTTTCTTTCTCTCTAGCATTATTATTACAAGTTTGAAGGAGAGCTTTAAAACTTTATACATATCTATAATCTACATAAGTAAGGTACTATTTGTGTAATATAAATTATCAATATACTTTTGTATATAGCTTGTTGTTTTGCACGAGATAAATATCGAATGACATATGCGTAGTAGACAAACTCTTCTGTAATTTACTTTTTTTTAACAACAACAAAAAATTGGCCCATTTTCAGTATTTTTTCTTAATAATAACATAAAAATTGACCTACACATATGTATATGAATTCGATATTTAACTTAAACGGTTTATATAGTATGAGTAGAAATGAATTTAAATATAACATTTATCCTTTCTAACTTCGTTATGGCGGAAACTATTGAAATTGTTTTATAGTTATTGTAGAATAGTGTAGTAAACTGGTATAACGAACAAATAGATTTATTTAAATTTAAATAATTTCTTTAATATCTTGTTGTAATTTTTGCTTATTTGCAAAACCTAAGAATAAATGTATTTAGTCAGATTATACCAAACTTAGTAAGAATAACTATGGTAAGTCTTTAAACAAGTTGTACATTTGGTGGTAGATATTTTTCTCCTAAATTTGTCCTTAAAATCACAAAAAAATAAGAAATATATATTGTTTTTTAACTTTCTATGCGAAGTATGTGTATGTAAAATTTTTAATAAATTCAAAAAAAAAAACTTAGAATGAACTTCAAAAGTTCTTGTACTATGTAGAATTTAGTTCCTTACATTCCTTTATAGATGCAATTTATAAAGATACTCATAATTTATTTAAGATACATTCCTAGACATTTATTTTATATGTTACAACTTTAGATCCACTAAATAAATACTTCGTTGTATATGATTGTAATATCTTATATACTTTAAAATGTAAGTCGGCTGTGATGTGATAAGATACTTGGTTCAAATGTCAATGTGGTTTTATACCGTTAAGCCTTAAGTCAAAGTGCAAGAAATAGTTTATAAATAAAATATAAAAATCAAATATCTTTTATTTACCTTTAATATAAATAATAGTGATAAATAAATAAAATAAAACTCTACAATAAGTATTTATTAAAATAACATTTTAAATGATGAACGTCAGAATGAACTAAAAATAGACACAGATTATAAACATCTATAATGATATAAAAATCTATAATGATTTGTAGTCACTTAAGTTTGCATTCGTTTTGTTCGTAACTGGCAGTACCGATCGAAAAAATGTATGTAAAATTAATCATACAAAAAAAAAGACAATAATATGATTCTTAAACTACAAAAATTGTTAGAAACAATAATAATAATAATTAATAATAACTGATGACTCTTTACAATAAATAACAAGTTATTACTAAGCTAATATAACTGTATATACTGGTTACACTCATCATATAAATAAACTTGACAATTACAGAATTTTATTTTAACTTACTTACATATCTAGACATTTATTTTAAATACTAATATTTGGCCATTTCAGGGATGATGTTTTGGTGTAAGACAAAATTAATATTAAAATGGCTTCTAAGTGAAGCAGAAAGAAATTTTTTAGGATAGATAGATACTTCATTTGGGAATTGCTTATAATTGTAGATATTATTATATTGATTAACTCTTTTAAAATAAATTTAGTATTGGAATATGGATGAATTCTTGAATTTAATTTCAAATGATTAGCTAATTATATTAGAATAACTGAGTTCATACAGGTCTCTAACTTTCAGCTTCACGCTGTATCCCGCACACAGAAGGGTAGGCAGAGGGAACCTAGTGTTAAGACACTCCGCCTGCGTCACAAGTGGCCTCAACTTTAAAGTCATAAAATCTGTTTGTACAGTATAATGTAACTGTATTAATAATTAACTTAATACTAACAATAATAACTAAAACAAACCCCAAAATCGATTTATAATTACAATCAACATCATAAATTTTCCATAATAATTGCATTTTCACACATAATGCCAACTTTTAAATCGTTTTTAACGATCTTAAATAAATATAACGATAAAAATCAACAAATAGTCTAAGTGGAATGCAATGGCGTGACTGATTAATGTACTAGACTACGCACTTATATTATGGCACATTTAATAAGAGTATATATAAGTATGAAATAATCATAAAAACAACAATTCATACTTTATAATACGTCAATCATGTTCCTGAAAGGAATGAAAAATCGATTATTGACTCGATGAAACTATTATTCGACATAATCGATATGGTACATTCTTATAAGTGTAACAAAAAATATAGAAATAGTAGAAATTTTGCTGCAAAGATCCATATACTTTCATACAAAAATAGATAAATAGCTCTCAGATACATTCATAAACTTGATAATAAGGTAAACGAAATTAAAATGTCACCATACCATCTTTTCGATCAAAATTTTAAATGGATTATATTAAGATTTTGTATAACTATAAAATTATGAAGTAAATGTTTAATAAAAAATAAATAGAACAGTATCTGGAGCTGCACTAGACAATATAATGGCACATTACGAACACACCGATACGTTATTACCATTTACACCGATTAAAAGTACATAAAATACTTATTTCATTTTATTTTATTACAATAATATCTAAACATATAACAGACATTCTACACATTGATATAATTTTGACAACACTACGTAAAAATATTTTTTATATCAAATTGCAAATCTACAAAATTCATTAAAACGTTTACAGGGTTTTTTTTATTTAATTAATTCAATACAAAAAATGCCGTGAAAAGAGTCAAAATCCTCAAAATTGTAAGAGTTTCGTGACACACAAATTGATATTTTAAAACTTCAAGTATAAAATAAGATTAAATTAAATCAATCAGCTTCACGCTGTATCCCGCATACATCAGGATAGGCCGAGAGGTTCTACTGTTAAGACACTGCGTTCTCCATTTTCCGCCGACTTTTTCGAGGCATTGCGTGTTGAATTTCAAATAATTTTACTTATTGAAGTCTTGTCAAAAACACTTTTAGATATAGTCAATCATAACCCAAACCACATAAATTATATCGCAACTCAATAAATAAATAAAATCACAAAATAATTCAAACTACTTATGTTATTGTCCTGACACGAAATACGTTTACGTTATTGAACACAAAACGCGTAACCGTCAAGAGGCCTGAAACTGACCGGTACCTCCGTATATAAAAATCTATATATTATTGAATGTTTACATACGATATTTATATATAAATAAAATATAAATTTAATAAATATTTAAATACTTAATTTAATAAATATTTCATCTCCTTGAGTGGGGATCGAACCCACAACCAGTCGATTTTAAAGTCACACTCTGTGCTCCTGCGCCTCGACTGGCCTCGACTACTTTTAAAAAAATATAAGAGTTGATGGCTAATAACGCACATTCGCGATATGTTTTGATAGCACTATATAAAAAAAAGACATAGCAACAGAATTATAAATATCAAATTGTTATTTTTAAACGAACTTTCGTTTTCGGCGCTTATCAAGCACGTATTCTTATTTTTTTAAATATATATTGTAAGAACGGATTCCGTTTCAGGTTTCTTTTGTATGATACAAAAAACAAATATTTACCTTTCTATATTCAAAATAAATAATTATTCATTCAACCTAACGTAACCCCTGTACCGGTCAAATCAAGCCAGTTTAATGGTCGCCCTTCTCCAGCTCGGTAAGTTCGTGCGCAGGCGCGTTGTCGCGGTCGTTGTGCAACGCGCGCGTTTTCTCGATGTCGCCCTGCGACAGTGACGTCACGATGATGGCGCCCAACGCGTCGCACACCACGTTGATTGTTGTTCGGAATCGGTCACTGGGTAGTAAGTATTAGAATATAATATATGTTAAATGGTTTGGTGGTTCTCTTATTAGTATACTTTCAAAATCGGTATTCGAGAAATAATTACGCTAATACAATTTTATCATATTTTTTGTATCCTCAACTTAACTCTCGATTTCTCACAAAAACATTATTTTTGTACTGTAGATTAATTGGATCTAGTAGTGAGAACCTGAACAGGAAACATTTTTTTAAAAAAAATCCATATTCATATTTCCTTGATAACTAGTAATGATCAAAAAATCAAGTTCTCAATCAAAACATCATTTATTCTAAATAAAAATTTATAAGTATATAAAACTAGAAAGTTTTAAAAGTTAACAATTCGATTTTGTTATTCATTCAAAATAAATTAAAAAAAATTTATAACGGATAACTTACAGCAACCAGTCGACCGCTAAGATAATGGACACGTCTTCAGCGGGCAAGTTGACGGTGTCCAATACCATCACCATGGTGACCAGACCCGCCTGGGGAATCCCCGCAGCGCCTATACTAGCCGCTGTCGCTGTCACACTTCAAATAAAAAATACGTACAATATTTTCATTAGATAAATGATTTTTTTTCTTCGATTTCTTTGATTGCTAATAACATTTTTTAAATAGACTGAAGAAATACCCAGTGAAATTTGTGACAACCCAGTGAATTTTTTTAGCTTCACGCTGTATCCCGTACACAGTAGGCAGCAGAGGGAACCTAGTGTTAAGATACTCCGTTCCCCACTTGATATTTAAATGCAAACCTTATTGTTTTGATTAATTGTAAGTATGTAAATATTTAAAGTCATATAAAAATTTTAACATAACAGGATAAGAAACCGCGCCTCTAAGACATTTTTAAATGTTTCGAATTACATTGTAGTGGCTATTTTATTGTATATTGACACTCTATAATAGAGATTTAAAATTTATGTGTACACCACCAGAAATGTACCAAAAATGGCAAATTATATTTTGTTAAAAATTATTTTTTCTTGTAATTAAAAATTACGAGTGCTGAGTAGTAGAGTAGTAGAGTAGTAGTGAGTATTTTACTTTTAAAGAATAATTAAATATTCACACCTGACAGCAACAATTTTGCCAAAGGACATGTCGACTTTCCGCAACTGAGCAATGAAGATGGCCGCCACAGCTTCATACAACGCGGTGCCGTCCATGTTGATGGTAGCGCCGATGGGGATCACGAAGCGTGTGATGCGAGGATCCAGGCCCATGTCGTCGCAACAACCAATTGTTATGGGCATTGTTGCTGAACTGAAAAAATATATATCATATTTATATATACATAAAAAAAACCTTTTCGAATATTGCACAATTTTGTCGTCCCGCTATATGTTTCTTTCACCCACTTCCACAGGTTGACTGGAAGAAATCTCTTTTAGAGATAAGTCCATTTTTGTTAACTTAAAATCTGTAAATTTATTTTATTTGTTTATTTTATTTATAGTGCAATAAAGAATATATATGTATTTAAAACTCTACCTTTATTGAGTGATTGACGAACAACGTACAGGCGAAACTATTGGATTTAAAAAATTTAAACATAGCAAGGATAATGAGTGTAAGGGGGCGCTTAAAATAATTTCTCAAAATATTTACATGAACAGTCTATCTATGGTAAAGTATACACAAAGGAATATAGTAAAAAAAAATTGTTCTATTTTTAGATTAATTTATAATTTAGTTACTCACGATACGACAACGTTTTACGATGATACGACAATAATTCACAATTTATAAAAGAAATAATGTGAAGAAGACACTAAGATTTTTGTCGTAACATTAAATGGAAAAATCAATCTCATATTTTGTGTTTTTAATATGTAATTAAAATATAAAAAATGTTACCTAGAAGCTGTGCCAAACGCAGTCGCCATAACTTGTCCCATCTTAGCAATGTATCGACACGGTAGCTTCTTAGTGGCAAGTATGAACAAAATACTTAAAGTACCAAAACCGTGAATGAAAAGTCCAAGAAGTACTGTCATAAAGTAAAGCCCGAGTCGGCCGACTAATTCTGCGAAGGATTCAATTTCCATAATCTTTGCTGTGACTAAAAAGAATACACCGAGGGGTGATAACCTGAAAATAAATATTTGTAGGAATATTAACTGAATATTGTTTTATATTATTATTTACTCTAATAATAATAATAATATCTAAATAACTGATTGAAAATGATTAAGAAACGAAACAAATCTTACCAAATAACCCAGCCAGTGATGATCATCATAGCCTCAGATAAAGCGTGAAAGAAGTTTTGCAGCGGTCTGCTCTGTTCGCCCATTTTACCCAGGGTTATACCTAGGACAATACTGAAGCACACCAACCCTAGTACATTGCTCCCACTCTGGTAATCACCCTCTATCTTGTATGTTTCCAAGTGGCCTGAAATTTAAGGAATACTTTCATTGATCAGTTTAATTGAACCAATTAATTATAAAAAAAGGTATAATTATGCAGCTTCAAGATTGGTAGCGGTACAGCGCCTGGCTGTGAACGTGACTGTTGTGAGTGTGCTGTCGATCCTCAATCGATGGAATGAATAATCTGCATTTCCTCGCTCTAGTGATTAGAAAATACGCGGCGCTAAACAGTATGTTAAGAACAGAGGGGGGCAAAAGTGGAGTACAGAGTGTAAGCACACTTTATGCCTACCTTACTAATTGGGGGGCACAGAGTGAAGTTAAAATTAAAATTTTGCAGAAATCAGACAATATTTTTTTCACTTCTCAATACTTTGTTTTGTCAAATGTTTAATTAACATACGCAAGTTAGTGACTTTGAACTCTTTAATGTTCTCTTTTTTTCAACTTCACGCTGTTTTCCGTATGTAGCAGGGTAGACAGAGGGAGACACACACTCCCGCTGGATTCTGGAGACAATACCACCGCGCTTTGCTTCTACACAAGACCGAAGAAATGAAAATCCTTTAACGTTTAAAGTAATTATATAATATACCTTTGATGGCTCTAGTGTCGTTCTGGTCATAGACTAGTCTGGTCCGGTAAGACGCGATTGTAGCTTGCGCTATGTTTTCTGGAAACACGTTTCTGAAAATTAAATAAAATTAGATATTAATATCATTAAAAACCAAGAAGAATACATGTTTAAATCAAAATAAAATCAGCTTCACGCTGTATCCCGCACTCGGCAGGGTATATAGAGGGAACTTAGTGTTAAAACACTCTGTTACCCATTTTCTTATGTATGAATTGATTATGTTTCATTTATAAAAACGAGAAGTAACTTATCAAATCGATTTGATGAAAGTAAATAAAAATGTTTTTAATAGCCATATAATTTACTGACTAGACAATAAAGGACTCGTATCATCTTATGATATTATAGTTCGATTGTTAGTGTTACGGCCGAAAACTGAAAGTAATATAATAGGTAATAAAATAATAGGTATATAACCTATTATTTATTTTTAATTCGTGGTTTTGAAAATGTAAACATTTTAATATCAATACGACCATTATAACAAACAAAGGAAAGCAAAATATATTTTATTTCAGAACACCTTTACTACTTTTAATGTTTTAGTTCATAATAATTATAGAATAAAGAAATGAAGAAAACGAGGATGTCACGATGACAATGAAGGAGAACTTGCTCAGCTGGCTTGAGCATGTCCAACGAATGAGTGATGTTAGAATGGCAAAAAAGATTTATGAAGAAAAGGTAAACGGTAAAAGAAGTAGGGGGAAACCTCGGTTAACCTTTTAAGACAAACTATGAAACGGTGAAAGGGAGGGAAATAAAGAGGTTGGTAAGAGTGGACGAGCCGAAAGAAGTATGTCTAAGCCGTGGCATTTGACGCCCCGTTGGCTCTGACTACTCCGCCAGGGGTACAGAGTGAACCTAAGTAAGTAAATAAATAAGTTTAATAATTATATTCTAAAGTAACCGCTGTGTGAAAATGTAATAATAAGTAATATAAAGCAATGAACTCCTAAAGAAACTTTATAATTATTTTATCAGTTTCTTCCTGTATTGATTAACCTAGTGTTAAGACTCTCTCCGATCCTCATTTCCCACCAAATTTTCGAGGCATTGTCTTGAGTAGCAGAACTTAACGCCGGTACCAGAGTAAAGAACTAAAAATATAGTTATATATATCCATATCCATTCCCAAGAGTCCCAAGAGTTTCAAGGGGACCGACTTGTGCCTCTACGCCACAATGCCCTCGTGGCATTTTTTAATAAATATAATAATTAATAAAATAGCTTATATTCTTATATACATTTTTTTTTATGCAGTGTTTAGCGCCAAAGCATCTAGTCCCAATCGAATAACTTATGTCACCTGCCAGTGAACGATCTGTTAGTCGAGCTGTTGTTTTACTTTATTGATAATTTAGGGTCAGACCTGAGTCTAAAAAAGTTTTTTTTGCAGCTTCACGCTGGATCCTGCATGTATCAGGGTAGATAGGTGGAGCCTAGAATTCTGAAAGCATTGCATGTTGCGTGATGGAACTCAACGCTGCAGTTTGCCCCGACACCAGAGTGAAGAAATGAAAATATTAAATATTTCATTTCCTCAAGTGGAAATCGAACCCACAAGATGTCGCATCATACGCTTGTGCTCCTGCGCAAATATCTTTTTAAGTTCATGGAATATTATATTATATTTCCTTATGATATATTATAAATTTTCTACTATCATATTATAACTATGGTACTAAATTTATACAAATAACAAGTAATACACTTTGTATACCGTATTAAATTACTTATTTAAATTAATAACTATTAAAAGGACACAGTTATAAGGATACAGATATGGTGGGAAGTTAGTATAGTTATTTGACTTTTTTTTAAAGTAAGACGAGGAGTATTTAAACTAAAAAAACTTTGTTTTTAATGGTATTTAAAAAAAATAAAACGGCGGAAATAGTTTCTGTCAAACGATATTAAATTTCTACATAGTGAAAAAGAAAGATATAGGGATATCCCTATCTTCCTTTTTTTTTTAAAGGGGAAAAAATAATAATACAACACGCCTATTTTTTTGGCTCTACATAGACTATATCATCGTCATCACTTTACTGAAACTAGACAGTTTATTAAGGACAATAATATTTCAAGGCCTCTTTAATTTTTTTAAACACAATAAAGTGATTAAGAGACAGCCCTACTAATGGTATCTAGGGCGCAATATAAATAGCGCGGCCTGATGAAGACTGACGAGGAGGGAACCGACGCTCGCGCCGCTTCTCTTGACAATTGACAATTACTATGGAACTTCGCGCGGCGCCTTAATTAGCCTAATGTTACTTTATTATGCTTAAAAAAAATTAAATCAACTTCACGCTGTATCCCTCACGCAGCAGGAAAGGGAGATTTTAGGAATCTAGTGTTAACATACTCCATTTCCCAATTATTTTGTTATGTTTAAAAAATATTTTGTTTTGTTTGTTCTCTAAAATATATATTTTTTTGTTTGTTCAATTAACTGCTATAGTATTGACAGTACTAAATTATAGATTAGATGATGGCGAATAACCGTTGGAAGATTTAATTGATTTAAATTGATTTATCTATAAAAGAGAATGTAAAAATATCATATTAGTCTCAAAAACTCAAAGATCACTCAAACTGATTACAAAAAAAAAACTAAGCTAAAAATACTTTTCTGGTAACCTTGTTACTCTGTCATGTATAAATTAAGAAGCACTTGCTGTCTTTCCAACAATGCAAGTAGCAAGCAACAGGTAAACGCTCCTTTACGTCGGACATGTCTAAATACAAAGAAGACAAAATGTCATCCTTAATTTGTTGGACTTAAAAATATCCTGTTTCCAATTGCTATCTATTTACAAATTAACCAGTCTTTTTGTAGAATAAAATACAAACATAGACTGTAAAACTAAACTTACAAACACATACAAATAAGTTTAACGTGACACACAGTTTGTCATTTGTCACTCAGTAAACGTAGTAATCAGTAATATCTACAATTTTATTTTTTTGCAAAAAAAATTGGTTTTAACACCTGTATAGCAACAGTCCGAAGATAATTAAGGGAATGTAGTTTCAATTGAAATACATAAATATATAATAAAAGTACTCCAAAAAAAAATATTTTCAATTACTTACAATATAAAAGACATATAGACAAATGGTTTTTTTTTTCGCTCTTATTGAACTTAATGAATAAATGTACACAGCAGGGAAGCTAGTATTAAGACACCCCGTTTCCCACTTTCCGATAATTCCTGGAGGCTTTACTTGTTGAGTGGCGGGACTCAACGCCGCGCTTTGCCTCAACACCAGAGCGAAGAAAT
>DWAN01005818.1:0-10946 GCA_018230445.1 Heliconius hewitsoni | reverse complement strand
TGCCTACCCTGCAGTGTGCGGGATACAGCGTGAAGCTGATTTATTTTTTTATTTTATTTATATATATATATCTGCCTAAATATTATTATGTATTGAATGAAGTAAATTGTACAAAATATACTTTAAGTAAATATTTCTTCATAATTCTTTTGGTGCGAAATTAAAGTTTAATAATTTTAAAATAGTCATATTTAAGTTTACGAGATATGCAAGTTTATTAGCGCTGTTTCTTTAGCTTTAAGCTGTATCCTGCACATAGCAGGGTAGGCAATGAGGACCAGTGAAACGAGTGTTAAGATACTCCATTCCAATTAAACGACGTCCGTTTCCCACTTTCCGTCGAATTCTGAAGCACCGCGTGTCAACATCTCGTTTCGGTGTAACTTATGGTACGAATGCATTATACAGCCTACACTCAGTGTATACGAGCATATCAAGTGTTTCTGTATGAAAACGATTGCAAAATGTGATGTCTCTGATTGCAAAATTTATTGTGACACCATAAATTTGGCTATTAGAGACACTCGTGTGCATACAGAAACACACAATGTCACCACGTTGTTTCAACGTATCTGGTGTAGTTGAAAAGATTTCAAACAAGTTTGCCATTTTCAATACACCGTACCGCGCTCAATAAACGCTTATTATCAGTTTGCGTGTAAACACCTCGGACACGATTTCCGTACACTAACAAATAGGCACCACTAAGACAAAAACAATCTATTCAAGTATAAACAGTACATACATTAATGTCGGACATTTATGTTGGAATTCCTACCGTAGTCCATTCGTACCGTTAGAGTGTGCGATACATATATGTATGGCACCTACAAAGGTTAGGATATCCTTAGTAATTTCCATTGCAACTGTGTTATATATGTATATAAAATACAAGATGTGAACGTACCTGGCACCATGTGGGTGATATTTTACTGTCTATCAATCGCATGTCCGTCATACTCATCGGATACATTTGACCGGAAAACGCCCTGTATCTAGAAATATATTAAAATGTGTTAAATGTGTTACTCGAGTAAAATTTTTAGTAAGAAAATGTGAAGGCTGAAAAAAATTTAAATGATCGGTTCAAAGCTGAAGTCAAGCATTTTTTTAACGTACTTAATGTATATTTCCATTTCTGAGCTCTGGTATCGAGGCAAAGGTTCTCTGTGCCTACCCTGCTGTGTGCGGGAATACCTGTAAAGCTTATTTGATTTAATTTTACCAGTAAAGTAGTTTCACAAATTCTTTTGGTGAAATTACTTTACTATTGCTATAAAAAAAAGCTAAACTGATTGTATCTATAACATCACAATGTTGTGTGTAGTCATTTTAAGAGGTATGAAGTGGACGGAAGTGCTCATTTAAGTGGGAGACGTATGATTTATTACTAGTAGTTTACCAGATGAAACCAGAATTTGATGAAATCATTTTGTGACTCGATTGTTAAATAAGGAAAGGAAAAGTTAAACTTGTTTAACAATAGATTCCCGCTGGCTACCCTGTTACCTGCGGGATACAGCGTGAAATTAAGAAAATATCGATGAGCATTTTCGTACATACTTTACAAATAATCTAGCTCTCTATAAATAATCTAAGTCTTCGGTTATAATGACTAAAAACTGAAACTACAGCGTGTTACAACCAGGATTTTTTTAGCTTCACGCTGTATCCCGCACAAAGTAGGGGTGGCAGGTAGAGAGAAGGCAAATTTCCTTGGATACTGTACGGAAGTATAGAGTATTTCCTGAAATTCCTACGAGAAACGAAATATTTAGATTTTGTTTTTATATTCTATAGTAAGTAGCAGTAGAAAATAATTTTACTTCTTTCACCGTAACGGTTCCATTCCACTTGAAATTATATTTATATTCACAAAAAAATCCTTTGTATACCAAGTTTATGTTCACTTAAGACATAATCATGTATAAACTTTTTACATTTATTTGTGTATGAAAATTAAGAGATAACGATTCATTGTTTTGACAAATTTTATCTTAGTTACATACAAAAATTATTATATATAGGACTTACAAATATTAGCATCGAGAAAGCAAATTCAAATTATTTGCCACATTTACTGTTACTGTGTAATAAATTTTGCGTTGTTGGATTAGGTTACGTTTACTTTAAAAATAAAAATTCATATAATTTTACACGTGAAAGGCATAAAAATGTTGTATATACAAATATTGCATTATATATTAGTGCACATACAAGTATATATACTCCGACGTAAGATTTTCTCTACCTTTTTTTCTATTTGTTTTTATTTCTCTACTACACAAGAGCTCTAGGATATAAAATAGCACACACTCACTTATCATACACCAAGTCGTAGTACAACAGTACATTATGTCAATGACCAACACCATACATTGTACCATTGTAGGCTATGAATTAACATATTATATTTATTATATATTTGGCACGAGTCACTTAGTGCATCATATTTACAAAAACCTTATGTAGTACTCAAGAGTTTGACACGATCGTGATAAACGTAAAAAAATTTGAACGTAGCGGGACCGCGCCTCCTGGAAACCTTAAAAAATTTTATACGTTTTCTAGATAAGTAATATGTTAATTCTATTACTCATAATTAACTATGCAATTTATGTTTATTGCTATGTGCATTATTATTATTCATTTATTTTAGTACATCACACCCAAGGTACATACTCGTACTGTTACAAATTCCTCCATCAGACCAGCTCCATGTTACCATCATATTGTAGTGTCATTTAATCTACATAGAGTGCGTGTAATTCAGATTTTCAGATTTAATTTAATTAGTATTCATAGTTACTTAATTACGACCTAATAAAAGCGTGTTAAAACCACTAGACTTGCTTTTAGTTATAGCTAGGGAGGCGGTGGTTATAGGTTTGATTTTCATTCATCCTCATGAAACATTTTGCTATCAACATAACTTATGCACTTTTCAGTTTTTAGCAGCTTTACATAGTTTTAAGACACTCCGTTCGCCGCCTTCTGTCCGAATTCAAGACTTTAACGTCTTCAATCGCGGATGTCAACACCGCACAAGTCTCTTATCACTCTTACATGTAACATTTGTACCTTTTCTATTTTCTTACCTCATATGTAATGGTATGAAGATGAATAGGCACGGCAGAACTATCATTAAAGCCAGAAGTCGGCATAGTCTGATAGGGCCCTTATTGCACGATCGCGACGCTATTTGGCTAAACTGTCTGGTCGGTCGAGGACGGGGCAGTCCGGCTGTAACATTGGTAATAATAATATATAATATTTAATAAGATTTTAGTTCTACGCTATATTTACAATTCTTTTTATGAAATTCTTAAACCTACATTATTAAGTCCTGTTTTATACATTTTTGGAAACTACGTTTTGAATACGTTGCTAGAGTCCGCCGTTACGGATAGACTCGACGGACTACTACTTCGTGTTCGAAAAATAGTGTTTCCAAAAATGTATAACACTACGTGGTTAACGCGGTACGCGGTTAATTCGGTTAACATTTTAAATGTTATATATTTTTCTTAATAATTATATAATTTGTGGTGAAGTTGGAAACTCTTTTCTTTTTGTATTTTCATATCTTATAGAAAAGTCAAAAGAATTATTGTAGGCTAAAAGCTAAGGCCGCCGTGGCTCAACGGCACAGCGTCCGGCTGTAACAAGAAAAGAAAGAAAATATTATGTACTTACATTCTAAAGGTACTAATTCCTGTGGATCCATAGTTTTTCTTCTCTATACATTATTTTATTTATAAAATCTTGTCTTTATTAGTTTGGTTGGTCTTGATACCTGTTGGATAAAAACAATGTCATATTTGTAATTCTAATAAGACTATTAACATATAAACGTGTGTAATATAATATGATTAAGTAATAAATTACATATAATGTACATATATCAAGGCCAACTAAAAATTTTTTGTTAGCTTTATGCTATATCCCGCATATAGCAGGGGAGACAGATGGAACCTGGGAACCTAGTTTTAAGATACTCCGTTTCCATTAAGACACTTCGGTTTCCCACATTCCGCCGTATATTTTAGCCTCGAGAAGTGGGGAGTAAGGTTTCTACTGCTTCCCTGCTTTGGATACGGCGTACGCAAAACAAAAATTAAACAGTCTTATATAATTATAATGGAGTCAACTGTGACATGATGGCGTCGTATATTATAACTCAAGATCCCAGGTCCCCCAGACCTACGTCATTTTGGCAAAGATGAAATTTTGAGGACTATTAGTCTAATACGTAGCTACCGCTACAGGGGTAGCGCCAAGTAAAGTTATTTCTCTGTCTGGGAGGATGTTTAAGGAGTCTTGAAATAATCCGCAAATAATATATTTAAAATTAAAGCTTACTAGTATAACGTATTTTGCACTATTTTTTTAAAAACGACCGTTTGGCGAGAGTAATGGCCCACGTGAAGAGTCTTGAGTAGCGGAACCTTCGTACCAGAGCCAATAAATTTAAATATTAAGAAATAATAATTATTTCTTTCGAATGGGGAATAATGTTTAAATACTTGACACGTAAAAACATTCAAAAGCCAACTTGTTCTCACACTTGAGACGCATTCTAATGCTATAAAAATAAACTTCTATAATAAAATATAGAGCAAAGGTACTGCGGAAATCTCATATTCAAATGTGATGTTTCGTAATCGCTCAGCCAATTTTATTATCGATCAAACTGTTTATAAGACAGTACTGTCGTGATTCCGGTGTTACTTTTATTGTTTTCATTAGGTTTCTTGTTTTGTTAAGTGTAAAGTTCTTTTCGGATTATTTTGTTGAATTATATTGAATTATTTATATATTTTTGTTATTAAAAGTTTTAGAAACAGTATTTCTTTTTTTACATTTTGTGTCATGCCAAAATGAATTAACTACAGGTCTACGCGCTATGTCATATTCTATATCCATCCTCAATAAATTGGCTACTCAACACAAAAAGGAAGGTTTCAAGTCAAGTTGATGTAGTACACACACAACAGTAGTTCCTGAGATTAGCGCGTTCAACCAAACAAAGCCTTCCCCTTATAATATTAAATAGAGATTCAATATGATTTATACAAGTTAGGAGACTCTTAGTGTTCTATTTGCTCAATTATAAGTAATCATTGCTTCAATTAGGTTATCAGTACACTTCAGACATTACTCACGATTGTCGAACGTTGACTTCGCTCTTATAATAATGCATACAAATCTCCGTCTGTCTGTAGGTTAGAGTTTTAATCGTAAATTGCTTAATCTTTTTTGATAGAATTAAGTGTAAGCTCAAGTTCAACCCCAGGGAGTTTATACAAGTTGTTGGGATATAGGAGTTATTTATTTATATTGTAGATAATAGTCATTTTATAATCCGAAGATCTTGGATTTAAGATTGCTTATTACATACATATATTGTTAAGACAGTTTGGAAAACTATCAGACATTACGATGCTGTGGATCTATCTGTACGCTTAAACTGTTTTCATCAACATTGCTCAACATAAAATTTTGCCACCCCATAGATTTTCAAAAGGAAATATAATTACGTGAGAACGAAATAGAGGTTTATCTAATTTTATAGAAATAAATATATGCTACTCACAAGGGTACCACTGTAACGCGACAGTTGTAAACTCGATCCCCACTCGAGGGAATGAGCTACTATTTATTCATATTTTCATTTCTTTGTTCTGGCACTCAACACGAAATGCCTCGAAAAATTCGGTGGAAAGTGGAGAACGGTGTGTTTTAACACTAGGTTCCCTCTGCCTACCCTGCCTGCGTGCGGGGTACAGCGTGAAGCTAGTCTTAATGTAACTATGTAATACATTTATGTTTGTAATTTTATTTTTATTTTTTTATGAGCACGATGAACATTTATTCCGTTCTCCTATAAATATTTTCTTTTGAAATGTCCGTTTATATGCAGGAACTGATCGAGATATTCTATAACTTTATAAATTTTATATTGAGAACGAAATGAAAATTAAAATATATATAAATAAATATTCATAAACTCTCTTTGCTTGTCTCTCTTACTTTGTAAATGGCAGACTGCAGATTTTAATGGAATGGAAAGGATAATTTAATTTTTTTTGAAAGAATAAAAGGCTATCGCTTAAAATATTTTATTTTTATAATCTCTGCATATAAATGATGTTATTATTGTTATTGCATAACCAAGTCCTGATTATTCTGAGCCAATAAATATTTTTCATATTTCAAAGTATTCAGACAATATGAAAAATTTAATTTCATCATACAGCATGATATTATAGCTTAGAAGTTGGCATAAGCTATAAGGTGGTAGCAGAATTTTTTATTTGTTGTTGATAGAGAGGTGTACGGGCAGAAAAGGTTAACGTAAATGCACATTTAAGGGTTCCCTAAGGCCTACACATGTGTCAGAAGTCCCTGAAGGACTCTGAACTCCTCACCTTACACCACGTTGGGCAACGGTAAGCACATGGATTACTAAGTAGTTTCTCTTCCCTAAGTGTGTAATGGGAAAAATAATCTAGACATTTTTTTTACGGAATTCAAAAGGAAGTTATCAATTGGACAAGGTATCTTTTTTTAGCATTTGCAGATATGCTTATTTATTATATGTATATTTTGTTTTTCGTTTCCCCATAGTTGTATCCCTGTCTATCCGGTTTTCCTATCGATCAATATTTACTTGAAAGCTGACACGTGACTGTCACTACGACAAGTAACATTCACACGTGTTTGATAATAGTATATATGAGTAATCTTTAGAAAATAAATGTATGTACTTTCGTATTGATAGTGTGTAAATAAAATAATATCATTAAACTATGTTTTGTTATTATTGTTACCCACTTTTTTACCTTCATACTTTTCCGTGTTAGGACACTTTCTGTTTTTCACTTTCACATAAATAGTTGTAACGAGCGTATAAAAATTTCGACGTAGCCCGATTAGAACGTATGGCTTAGCTGGTCGGAGCGCTTGGACGGTTTCCAAGAGGCGCGGGTTCATTTTATCAATAAGTTATTATATTTGTGAACAAGTATGATCATTTTGTTGTCCGTCTGTCAAGCATATATAAAATAAGTGCATACGCTTATTCTCTACGTAATCAAAACCTAAAGTTTTAAATTGTAGGTCCCGTAGACCTATTGTCATAAATTTTTTTAAGAAGCGTGCTTTACAAATAAAGGATCCAATCCAAATAATGATTTTTTAAATGTACATTACACGTACAAACTAAACAAATTTTTAATGATAGTTCATTCATTTTGTATGAAAATGAATGCATAGGCAAACTTAAATTTATCAAGTTTTACAGGTTGTAGGTACTTGTCATTGTCCAACAATCCTGAATTTACTACGGAAGCCCAAATCGTATTAAACATTTTTTTTGCTTAATAATTTGAATTAAAAAAAAATTGAATTTATATTAATATTGTGAAGGATTTTGAATCCGCGACTACTGCGTTTAGTATCTGTTTCGTTTATGTTCGACGGCAGTAAGTGACTGCCGTCGAACATAAAAAAGGTAGTCTTATTTTTTCCGTATTCACCAGGAATTTGAGAAAACTTCTATTTGTGCTCTCCTACACATCCATAACTACCACACGTCAATTAATTTCGTCTGTGCATTGTCTGTCAGTCACTCAGTACTGGGAGATTTTTATATACAACTAAAGCTTCTTTTTATTTAATATTATTTAATGTATTTACGGAAGATTGGAGAGTATAGTTGTATATTATACACTTAATAAATCGTAATTTAAATCAATTTTATTAAAAATTAGTCTATAGGCCATACGTTGTTACATATCCCCCTCTATTGGCCCGTTAAAATCTACTACAAATCGATTCAGAAGTTTCGGAGATTAGCCCGGACATACAGAAAGGCAGACAAATAGACATACAAAAAAAATTAAAATTGTTTGTTTTTCTTTTATTATTGTGTAAATAACTATTGCACTTGATAAAACACGGATATTTTAAGATTTTATTTTGTTTATATAATATGTATAGATGTATAAATAATAAACAAATAAACCTATACTAAATGCATCTAAATCTATTCATAAGAATTTTTGAGTGATTCAAGGACAATTCTGATTCGCTCTTGCCAACTTACGTAAATAATTAATTTACTCTACAATGGAATATACATAGATATTCTATAATAGTACAGTGTAGTGCTTTTTTTCTCTTCACACTTTTCTAGCATACAGCAGGTTAGGCTACGGGAACTTAGTATTAAGACACTCCGTTCTCCACTTTCTGCCCAAAATCTCGATGCGTTGCGTGTTTAATAGAGTCGCGCTTTGCTTTGTTACCAGAGCGAGGAAATGGAAATATTACATAATTTATTTCCTTGAGCGGGAATCGAACCCACAACCGCTGTGCTTACATTTAAACACTTGTGCGGCCTTATTCCTAGCATTGCGTCCATTTTTCGAGATATTATGTGTTGTATGGTGGAACTCAATTCCACGCATTGTCGACCCAAGCGGAGCGAACTCACAACCATTGAATTTACATTCATAAATTATCCCACTGCTCCATGATGGTTTCAAAGTAGTTTATAAATAAGCGAATAATAACGACTTCATTATCTTTATTATGTTCTAGGAAAGGTTTAAGTAATTACATTTTGAAATATATACAAACATAAAATTATCCCATAATGAGCAGTGGGTTCGATCCCCACTCGGAGGAGTCAATTATTATCATTTCTTAGCTCTAATAACAAGACAAAGAGTTGCGTTGAGCGCCGTGATTCAGCACATGCAATGTTCCAAATAGTGGCCGCAAAATGATTTTTTCAATATAGAATTCAGTACGCTTGATTTTATGATCTCATCATAAAATTAAAACGTGCCTTGTCCAGTACAAGGCATTTATAACACAATGTTAAACAAAGAAGCCAGTCGTGGTGCAGGGGCAAAAACTTGTCTTTGTAAACGCGACAGGTTGTGGGTTCGATTCCCACTCGAGGAAATGAAATATTTAATATTTTAATTTCTTTGCTCTAGTTACGAGGCAAAAGCGTGGCGTTGAGTTCCACCACCCAGTACGCAATGCCTCCGAAATTCGGCGGGAAATGAGAAAAGGAGTGTCTTAACACTAGGTCCGCTCTGTCTACCCTACTGTGTGCGCGATACAACGTGAAACTAAAAAAAAGGACAGTCACACTTTCATTGTTTAAATGCTTATGACGCTGTTGGCACTTTTTTTGGCCAAAATAAATGTATTTTTAAATTCCGGATAGTGAAATTGTTATATTATATAAGTTTTTTTTTTAGTATTACGCTGTATAGGTACCGTACATATATGGTAGAATAGGTATTGTGAAGATATTCCGTTCCCCACTTGCCGTTGAATTTTCGAGGCATTGCGTGTTAAGTGGCCAGAACCAGCGTGGTGAAATGAAAATAATAAATTCTCTGAATGATAATCGAACCTACAATCGTTGCGCTTGCAGTCTGACGTTTTTTATTGTACCGCTGTATATTTTGTTTACTTATGTATCTTAATATAGTATAAGACAAAGTCGCTCGCGAGTCAGTGTCGTATGCGTGTATCATTGAAACTACGCAACGGATTTTAATTCTTTAATACTGTTTTCTATAATACTGGAGCCACCATCTAAATTCTAAAGCTATCAGGGCAACTTGGAATTTTTGAAGGTTGTAAGGTATATATATATACACATATGTACAATATATTGCTTATTAACCTTAAAATAAATAAAATCAGCTTCACGTGGTATCCCGCACTTAGCAGGTAGGCAGAGTGAACCTTGTGCTAAGACACTCCGTTCCTCACCTTCCGCCGAATTTCTCGTGGCATTGCGTGTTGAGTGTCGGAACTCAAACTTGCCTTGATGCCAGAGTAAAGAAATGAAAACATTAAGAAATCATAATTCATCCCTTCGAGTGTGGATCGAGCGCTATAGGTACACTATGTACACTATATACACAATGTACACTATAGGTTTGATTGTGCGGGGAATTTCGTACAAAATGAAGCAAAAACGATAGATAAATGCTCATATCCTTTGACTGCGCGTAGTATTAACCTTGATTGCTGTGCTCCAAAGGACTGTAAACCTAAATATCTGATATTAATTTAAAGCAATCTCAAGTAAAACGGCCTTGACAGACGGACAGACGGATAACAAAGTGATCCTAAAAGATTTGCGTTTTTTTTTCTTTTGAGGTATATATATAGGGTTCTGATCCTAAAAATGGATTAATTATTTTTATTTGTTTGTGCATTAAATAAATTGTAATTTGAGTGTTTTGGGAATTGATTCGATTATCGTATTAAATAGAAAATGTTTAGTTTTTTTCACATCTGATTGGGTAAACTGTAAACGTAGTTTTTTCTACATATATAAATACCGATTCTGCAAAAAATTCGGGTTAAAACATAAATTATATATCGCGCCACAAAACTCTATCATACTACTTAATAATAAAATTTATATATAAATTTATTTACTTTGAAAGTATGAAAGAATTCTTTTCAATCGACAGTGTAGTTTTTTGGAGTCAATATTTTGATAGTCCGTATATCTCAAGAGGCCGATTTGTTTTTATATATTAGGTGTTCTTAAGCGCGTCAGAATTGTAGTATTGGTATAGGGCTATATACATTTTCAAGACGGTGCCCGTAAATGAAAATTAAGCAGTGCAGTTTTTGTTTTCATAATAATAAGAAGTATTACAATTTAAACTCATGTATTTTTTTTTTGATTTCATATGAACTACACATTTTTTTAGTATCAAAAAAATTAAAATATAATTAGCTTCACGCTATATCCCGTACACAGCAGGGTAGGCAGAGGGAACCTAATGTTAGGACACTCCGTTCCCCACTTTCTGCCGTATTTTGGGGACATTGCGTGTTGAGTGGCAGAACTCAATGCCGTGCTTTGCCTCGACACCAGAGCGAAGAAATGGAAA
>DWAN01005817.1:0-10946 GCA_018230445.1 Heliconius hewitsoni | reverse complement strand
GACACCAGAGCGAAGAAATGGAAATATAAATTTAAGTAAATATTTCATCTCCTGAGTGGGGATCGAACCCACAACCAGTTTTTTACAGTCACACTTTGTGCCTCTGCCCTCAATATATAAATATTTTTTAATATTAATAATAATATATTAATTACTAGCGGCCCGACTCGGTAATCGGAAAATAACACAAACAATTTTTTTTTGAGAAGTTAATTGGCCTTAAGAATGTTAATAATTATACAAAATATATTAAAAAAACTGAAAAAAAAAATGTTTACATCAACTGTGCGAATGTGAGATTACGTGATATCGCACGTGTATGTGCGGCCACGCTTTGAAGTGTACGTACTACAAACGTATATGAAAACACGAACGCTTTCTTCACTTTATGTATCGTGGCCGCAGGGGTACATAGTGTGACTGTAAACGCGACAAGTTGTGGGTTCTATTCCCACTCGACTAAATGAAATATTTAATGTTTCCATTTTCTTCGCTGTGGCATCGAGGCAAACCGCGGCGTCTATTTCCGCCATTAAACACGCAATATCATATCACAAGGTTCTCTCTGCCTACACTGCTGCGTGCAGGATGCAGCGTGTATATAAATAATCGCGTTGTTTAAGCGGACGAAGCCACGAGCGCGTTGCTACGTACATAGTATGTATCTATAGATAAGAACCTCTTAATATTGACAGAACAAAGACTTACAAATCAAATGTACATGGCTAATATGATGATCAAAAATTACGATTAATTTGACCTTTACTAATGTCATTCAGTGAGACTTATTATAAATATTGTTGTAGTTGAGTAATATTATAGTTGTAACAAATAGTAAAACTATTGAGATAAACTTATAAATCGGCTTTTAGCAGGATAGGAAGAGGGAACCTAAAGTTAAGGTCCTCCGTGTCCCCTTTTCCGACGAATTTTGGAGGTACTGCATGTTTAGCGGAACTCAACGCCGCGCTTTGCCTTGTTACTAGAGTAAAGAAATAAAAGTAATAATAAATAATTAATTTCCTCTAGTAGGAATCGAACCCACAACCGTCGCATTTAAACACACATTTATGCCACTGCGCCACGACGGCCTTTTTACAGGCAGATTTATAATCTATTATTATGGAAATAGTTTTTTCTTTACCTTCAATGCCATGGAGTGACAAGCTGGGATACCTCCAGCGGTGCATCAGCAATTGCTCTTTTACAGCATTATGAGGAAGTTTGAAAGCTTCAATTGAACGCCTGAAAATATTTAAAAATGTTAAAATGCTTGTTTGTTGTGTGTGAGTAGCGGAAGTAAAAGGAATTGAAAATACTTCATTCCTCCAAGTGAGATTTGAACCCACAATCGTCGCGTTTCTTGTAAGCGCGACGATTGTGGGTTCAAATCTCTCGAGAGGCTGTTCTAATTCTTAAGATATATTTTTATTTCAATCTGTTATAAGTATATTAATATAATAACATGTTTTATCAATAATTTGGCCAATACTTTATTCATATCTTGGATAGATACAAATTTATTGATAAAAAAATCAGGAGACAAATGATAAACAGATAATGATTACGAAATATATATATATTTGTAATTCTACTAAATATAATGCAATAAATTCAATGGTGCAAATATTACAAAAGGAATGTTTATTTTTAAAGAAATATTAAATTTGTCTCAATATGATATAGAATGGTAGTTTCTGTCTAAAAATACTGTATGTATGATTGATGACTCGTGGCCATCCTGAGTTAGCTATAAAGAGTTCTTACTGTTTATTTATTAAATATTATTATGGTAAAATACTGCATACAAAATCATACCTGTAAGCCTCTGGATCAAAATCTATTGAATTGTAAAGCTTTTTTTCATTTTCAAGGAGAGGAGCAACAGACTTATAAATGTCCGTAATCAAAATCCGGCCGTCCTTGTCAACCAATTCATTCATCAGATAGATCAAATCAGTCATGGCTGAAATAATTATTCATTAAGTGTAATTGTAAACTGCTTATATTTTTCTGTTTAACACATAGAATTTTTACTACCTACTGATTGTGTTAAGAGACCAAAAAGGATATAAAAGCAATCAAAAAGTTGTTTTGTTTGCTATATATTTATATTACAAATAGGCAATGTCCACAAACTTCGACGGAAAATGGAGAATGGAGTGTCTTGACACTTGGTTTGGGTCTGTCAACCTGACTACTGTTAAAAAATTTGGAAACATAGTTTCAATTATTTAAAGTAATAATAATTAGTATTATTACATATTTAATGTATATGAACAATTCATGCTTATCTAACCAGACAGTCTGCACTGTAGTGACTAGACGACTGATAATTATACATTTATATCGTAGTGATAAATATTATAGTATCTAACTTTCAGATGAAAGAACTTTCCCTGATGATTTGATTATTACCTAAAATATATTATAGGTTTGCTTTGATTATTATATAAATGTATAAACGGGTCAACTAGTCTAGTAAATTTCCTTAACTACTTGCATCTCTTTATTTAACCAAAGATGTAATGCAGTAAGAATTTTTCAGGGAGTAAATTCTTTTTAGTTAGTATGAAGGTACTAACACCAAAAATTTCTACAAATATATGAAAATTCAAAGATGTTTTGCAAATTTTGCAAAGGTAAACTACAAAAAAAATTAAATGTCTCAGTAGGAATGTATAGCTTTAGTCATATAATAGCTTAACATATGATACATTAAATTCTGCTATATATAAACTTATGTAGGGTATTTTATTACAATAAAGGTATGTAAGCAGTCTGAGATCTGAGTGTAAAGAACAGGTTTGTAAGAATATTTTTAACTATGCCTGAAAAACTTGTTATTTGTCATTACTATTCAAGCATAGAGCTATCATGTTGTGCTTGTAAATAAAGTTATTGAATTATATACAAGGTTCACTCGTTCTAATGTGAGAAACCACTCACATATAAATAAATAGGAATGTTAATATGGCAATAAACTCTTATCTGCAGGCATAAGGACTGTTTGTTCAGCTTTATCTCTTTATTTATTATGTATATACATAGTATTCTGTTTTAATTTTCACATTGCAATAAGTGATATTTTTAATATAAATATATAATGCAGGTATACACATAGTTATCACTACTTAATAGTAATTTTGATTCATTCTTAACAAATAACAATACCTTCATGTACAGTTCCTCCATAAACTCCACTGTGTAAATCCATCTTAGCACATTCAACCTCCAAGAAATAGTAACTAATTCCTCTTAATCCATATGTAATACATGGTTTTGTTGTTCCCAACCAATAATTATCAGATATACATACATAGTCCACTGACTCAAAGAATCCTTCTGGTTTTAGTTTTTCCATAAGCAACTCATCTAAGCCTTCTGATCCAGATTCTTCCATACATTCAAAAATGAATTTTAAATTCACTGGGAGCTATAAACAAAAAATAGATAGTAAATATCTAATCAAAACAATGGTTTCTATCTCACAAATATTAGACTTTTTTAAATGTGAATATGAATGTATATAATAAGGTAAAAATATTAAATATGGAATTAATTTAACATTAGTGTATTGCATAAAAATTATAAAAAAATAATTAGAATTACATTATAAAAATATATTTCCTTACTTCTTCTCCAATACCCTTATATGCATTAATAGCATGAAGCCAGCCTAAAACAGGCCCTTTATCATCAGTAGATCCTCGTCCATAAAGTTTATCATCTCTTTCTTCCAACTCAAAAGGTTCAGATAGCCAACCATCTGATTTTAAAGCTGGTTGAACATCTAAATGTCCATAAATGCAAATAGTATTTTTCTTCGAATCCTAAAAAATCATAGGGAGTGAATTGGCAGTTTTGATTAGCGTTTATATAAAAATAAACTATTATAACAAAAACATTACATTTCCTAAAGTGCCAACTAGAACAGGCGGTAATTTTACTTCTACTCCTTCTAAAACTTGAAAACCAACATCCCTTAATTCCGTCGATGCACCAACTTCCTTTAATTTATCTTGCATCCATTGCACCATTCGAATACAATCATCGCGATGCTTTATATCGCTCGATACTGATGGAATTGCTACTGCCTCCTTTAAAAGCCCTTTATAGGATTCTTTGTTCTGATCCACGAACTTGAATATTTGAGGCAACATTTTTTCGGCTGCCATTTTCTTGGATACTTCTTTCTCTACTACTGAATAGTGACGATAATGGGGGACAAACTTGTTTACTGCAGACGTCAACGCTATTGCCGGCGAACTACGGCCGTGGCAAACACGTAATGCTTTAATAAGCAAAGACATTTCAAAATTCAGCTGACATTTGACATTAAAATTAATTCTCGCAAGTGACATTGTCATTGTGACTTTAGTACCAGTGTGGCAATATCATGTATACCAAAATGGGGTGAATAGAAATTTATTTAGACTAAGTTACATTTTTATAATATTTTCAATATAAAAATAATCATTTGGAAAATGATAATTGTAATAAGAAATTCATATTGTAATAAGCAATAATAAAAAATCAGATAATAATAAATACTCTCTAAATAAATAGTCTCTTATCACTGATCATGTTTCTAATGTAAAAATAAACAACTTTTCTCAAACACAAATTAATACAGAACAACCGACGACATCCAGGTGTATTTTACTTTACCTTTCTCTATTTTTGTGCCTATATATATATCTTACGAAATAAATAATGTCTTTTCATTGAAAAGTAATAAAATAAAGTAAATATAAGTGGAATAAAATAAAGTAGAAAACGCAGTGTTTCGTCGCTAAGTTCCCTCTGCCTACTCGGATGTGTGCAGGATTGAGCGTGAAGATGAACTATTGGATACATAGTATAAAAAACTTTTGTGGTTTTGTATCTATTCACTCCGTGCTTTCTATTCGGCTCGCTTAACCTGTATACGATTATACATTTTTTATATTTGACTTTTTTTTAGGAAATGAACGAAGAAAAAAAAATTGCGCTAAAAAACCTTTATTTACCTTGTTTCTTGACTTCAGATATTGATTTTTTTAAACTTCTTTCTTTTATATACGATTTTGACGATTTTAAATCACGAACAAAAAGTTACATGATTGTCGTTATGTTTATCGATATTTTAAAACATGTTTTAATATTTTACAATAACACAAATTTACTACTTTATTGACTAAAACGTTATAAATTATAATAAATTATACAATAAAAAGAATTGATTGGTGATCCATAAACAGCTCAAGCTCGATTTTAGGGTTATTGATGAAAATTATTACGAAATACCGTAATAGTAGCATTTAGAAGTTAAAATGGCGCTATTTAAGAGCAATATGATATTCTTCTTACACTTGATTGAAGTGAAAATGAAAAAAATCTTATAGCACTTTTTATGTTATTCTAAATAAAATATAAATAAAAAAGGCTTATGAATATTTTTTTATTCAACTGGATAAATGTACTTCATTTCAAGTTTTTAATTGGCTAACAATTATTTTTTATATCATTAAATGTCATAATACAATTTGAAAACTATCTTTGTACTTATTAATTAGAGAATATATTTGATAGTTAAAATGTCTGTTTTTATAAAATTTCAATGAATCTTAATTTATAAATTAATAAATTAATTTATAAAATTTATGGTTGCGAGTTGTGCTTAATTATGAATTGTTAAAAAAGAAAACTATAAGTATAACCGCCGCCGACATCGTAAACGATTATATAAAAATGTATAATTTGAAATAAAACGAAATAAATCACAAGATTAACATATATGTACACAGATATCTTTGAATCATGATTTTTTATTGATTGATAAAATATAATATAGGTATGTACAGAACAAAATAATTTCAATCTCATTAAAATGGGTGTAGTTCGACATATTATAGAAAAAGAGAATCAAAAAAAGGAAAAAAGATTTTTAGTAAGGATTTATCTGTACAATGAACTATTTATTGCAAACCAGAGATTATGCCCTGTTAGCGATCTAACAGAGATATTATTTAGAATGGATAGAAAATATTATAAAGAAAAATACAAGACTTTGCCATGTACAGAAAAGAAACAGAAATTATCATTAAAATATTTTCGTCCTAATATCGCTTACACATTCGATATAATTTCACTTCACTATAATGATGCACATCTTAACATTTTCATATTAAATATTGAACTGAACAATTTCAAAATTAATATTATTGCTTTTACACATAATGTTGAACCATTGCCGAGTTTACTCTCATATTTCGTTGGAAAGAATATTAGAAGAAATAACGAAGATTTACTAAATAAAAGTATAACATTTATGAAGGATAACTTTTATCTTACGAATAAAAAATGTGCGGAAAATAATTCCTTAATTTATAATGTGACCCTTACAGCCGTGATAATGAAAAATTTTGCAATTATTTTTAACAAATACTATGAAATGAAGATTGTCAATCACATGCTGTTTTCTGTATGGTCGTTCCAAGATTTATCTGTGGGATATTTGCTCAGTGCTATATTGAAAGCATATTATTTAAATATATTTTACCTGAACATAGGTAATGGGTTTGCCATTATTAGAATCCATCAAAATAGTAGGTTGAAATTGAATTTTGAATTGTGTACGTTTGAGATTAACGATATATTTAATTTATGGGTATATATATCTATATTTCAATTACATTTACCTATAACAATAAAGACAAAATTTTTCGATCTTAATGCGAAGACAAATATAGATGCAAATAATTATTTTAGTGAAATAAAAAATAAAGAATACGAAAAGCGAAAAGATAAATCAAATTTCGTTGTATATAAAAGTCCAAAAACTTATTTTATAGAACGTGGAATCAATGCCGAACGAAACACATATGAAATGGAAACCGATTCGCAAATAGATATAATTAATGCTAATAACTTTGAATTTATAAACAGTATGTTGTGGTTACCTTATTTATGTGGGGATTGCTATGATAACAAAATTGGTAATATATCATATATTTTAAAATGCAGTTGCCTCAATGAATCACTATTAGATCTGGATAATATAGAGATATATTTAAGAGAAACAGCCAATATTTTAACTTCTATGAAATTTTACGCCACAGCCTTCAAGGATCTGAGTAAATATTTCGCATATATGTTGATGAAATTATAATTTTATATAATAAAATGTAGTGTTAGAAAATTACAAATATTCGACTATATTGATATTTCTATTCCAAGACAACTACACTTATTTATCAATTGATTGTTGAGAATATTTTTATGTATATGCATAATATTGGAAGATTAAATTATCTTATGTACTATTGAAATAAAAATCAATATAATTATTATGATTTATTATTATATTACTACTTAAGAAATTAAATAATTAAGATAAACATAATTCTTTTCATATTACAACATAATGTTAAGAGATCAGTAAATAAAATTTAAAAAAAACATTGGTGTGGAATCTTTAACATTAGTTAAAGATTTCAATATTAACAAGATAAGGCTAAATGTATTGCTCAATTTCGAAATTTACTTAACATTTAAAGCTGTTCTTGATTTGACTTTTATCTTTTGTAGTCAAAAAGATCTTACTAAATGTTTCTAATTGAATCACTCCCAAATTCTTGTTTCTTCTTCTTTTTCTTAACAGTTAACTGTTCTTATAATTCTGAAACCACATAATATAATTAAATAAAACAATATATTTTTCAGCTTCACTGTGCAAAAGGGAACCTAGTGTTACGACACTTCTAAATTTTCAAGTCATTACGTGTTAGGTGGCGTTCCGCCACTTAACGACCGCACTTAACGCCGCGCTTGGCCTGGTTACCGGAGCGAGGAAATTAATATTTTTTCTTTGTATGGGAACCGAACTAACGTGTCGCGTTTACATTCGCAAGCTTGTGCCCCTGCACCACAACTGGCTTCTAAGAATATCAATGACGAACAAAATTAGTATTTGGAAATAATTTCTTATTTCCAAACTTAATAACTAACTTGAATATATTGTTTCACGATGTCGTACCAGATAATCAGAGAAGTTAAAATAATTTAAAAAGAAACCATTCCAAATTTCAGCTTTAGTAGCTTACCAGGGTAGTCAGAGGAAACCTGATGTTAAGACACTCCGTTCTAGTTAGTGACGAAAGAGTTTTATATGTACAAAATGCACGAATGAATACCCAGTGGCGTCGCTGTGCACCGACACAGGCGCGTCGGCGAACACGCGGGCGGCGTGCGCGCGCAGCCAGTACGTGAGCAGCGCCGTGGCGAGCGTGGCCAGTGCGCCCGCCGCCGCCGCCAGCGCCGCGCCCGCGCCGCTCGCGCGCACGAACACGCGCGCCCACATCGCCTGCCACACCGACTCCGTCCACGTCGAGTATTCGCCGGACGTCATGTCGTAATCTGATGATCAATTTATTACATCAATTTTTTTAGCTCCATTAAGCCATTCAGACACTTCCGTTCCTCAATTTCCGTCGAATTCTGCAACTCAATGTTGCGTTTTGTATCGTTACAAGAGCGGGGGAAATGAAAATACTAAAAATTTTATTCTCCGCGTGGGAATGAAACCCAAATGATCGTGTTTACATTCCCACACATTTGCTACATTGCATTGCAATTTTACGAGATATTGGGAGTTGAGTGACTGAGCTCTTTGTTTTACTACCAAAACGAGGAAATGAAAATATAAGTAAAAAAAAAGAAATAAAAATTTTTTAGCAAATTATTTCCTTCTAGTGGGAACTGAGCCCACATCAGTCACATTAACAATTAAGGTTTCATTGGAGCTCCAAAAAATAAATATCAAACTAAATTTTTATAATGGGTACTGTAGTGATATTGAGTTATCGTAATTAAAACTTAACACTCATTTCCAAAAACGATCTTAGTTCTAAATACAAAATATACTATAAGACTAATTCGAATATTACGAAATATTCAACCTTATAAAAAAATATGCAAATCGTATATAAGGTATCAATAGTAATTTGCTTTATAATTTTATAGAAATTATAACTTTACAAAGTACACTACAGCTAAACAGAAATAACTTGGACTGCTATTGAAATAAATCACCTGGTTTAACAAACGCTGGACTGACGGCCTGACTGAAGTTCATCGTCGTCTGTATACAAACACCGCTGTTATTCCAACCTTTCAGCCAGTAGTAAGAGAATCCCTGAAATAGAACAACAAATGAAAACCAATAAAAAAAAACACACAAACCACAACACCAATAATCATTATTTACCTAATAAACAACAACAAATAATAAAAAAAATAATTTAAAATACGAATATATAATTCACATAAAAAAAACATGTTCGTCGGTGTCGGTATGTGACGTTGGAGATATCGTCCGGCGTGTGGCGTGTGGACTCACCGGATCCGTGCAGCCATCGCAAGCGGCTCTATCGAGGGCGCGGCGGGCGCCGGTGAGCAGGGCGAGAGCGCGCGCGACGCGGGCCGCCGCGCCCGCGCGCCCCTGCAGCGCGCGCTCTGGCCCGGTCCTACTCGCCCGCTCGCGCGCTATCTGACAAGCGACACAACGACACGTCTCACTCACTCACCACCGGCCGGTACGAGGCACGGGTGTGCGGGGGGAGGGGCGTACCTCCTCGTCGTACTTGTCGCAGGGCGCGCGGCCCAGCACGGGCGTGCCGGCCAGCAGCGCCAGCAGGTGCCCGAGGTAGACGGCGGGCGTGCCGGCCCACGCGGCCACGCCCACGTAGAGCGGCGCGGGGCGCTCGGCGGGCGCGTCGGCGGCGCCGCTCGCGTAGTCGGCCGCCGCCAGCAGCCGGCACGCCTGGCTGCGCAGGAAGCAGTACAGCATCTCGTCCACCTGTCAGCCGAGTTTTATTTCAATCTTTAGAAAATTGAGTGGCGACTCTCGATGCCTTTAATAATTTCTATTGAAATAATCAGAAAAACTCTCAGAGATAAAAAATATGAAAATTATAAATATAAAAATAATTGAAAATTCAAACATACATAAAAAAATGTTTTAAAACTAATTTGAATTTATCTACCCTCACAAAAGAATGCCAAAAAATGTACAATGTAAAACGAACTTTCTTATTGCGCTATATAGAAATACAACTTTTGAGTTTCAGCATCTTAAATAACTGTATTAAAAGATTCCCAAAAAAAAAACTAAAATATTACATAAATTTCATAAAATCACATAAATTTTATAAATTGAAAACTATAAAAATTGGCATAATTTGTTTGGAAATCCCTCATGCTAATAATTATTAAGGTTAATAATTGTTCTACGTTTACTATCTCCTATGTTTGTCGCAAGCTAATATAGATAATGTCAAAATCAATGAAATATACAAACCAAATGTGCAGAAGCAGTAAGGTTTCCTGTGTACGCTGTCCCGGTGACCTGTTGGTACAGAGTCTGTGCTAATGCAGTAGACAGGCGAGCTATCTTCACTTGTGCCTCCGTATCCTTCATTATTCCCTGAGCAAGTAAGTCCGACGTGGAAATAACTGAAAAAAAAGGGATTTAAAACGGGATCGTCCAGTTTTTCAATTGTGTGTCCCCGTGTCCCCAAAGACGGCATCGGGTCGTAAATATGTCCCGCCTTTTAAAATACCACGAAAAGTTGATCGGTCGAATCACATTCGCCGGGTCAATTATCACGGTGCGCTTTATCAAAACATAGCCGAATGGAACAATGTTAACTTTTAGTACCATAAAAAAGACGTTAACTGTGAACATAAAACAGTCCAATGTTACTTTTTAACAAAAAAGTTGTAAATAAATAAAAAAAATGCTAGTTAACGAAAAAAAAGTAACCCCGTATGAATCAATCAAAACGACTTCAACGCTAGCTCTCGGCGTGTATAGTCGTGTCGTACGCAAAACAAGTTTTAGTAGTAGTTAAAAGTTCATGTGCGTTTCACCAGAATGCCAGTTAAGTGCAAAAAATGTAATT
>DWAN01005816.1:0-10946 GCA_018230445.1 Heliconius hewitsoni | reverse complement strand
AATACTTATTTAGAAAACGTATAAAAATTTGAACGTAGCGGGACTCGAACCTGCGGCTCCTGGAAACCGACCAGGAGATTTGGTGGTTGGAGGACCAGGTGTTAATATTATCAATTACTGAAATATAAAGCTGTAAATGAAAATAATAATCAAATCATTGTCAACAAATTTAATAGACATCACAACAACCATTTGGATCGAGTATCTACTTACGCAAAGTTACATTTGACATTTTTACACTTAATATAACCCGTCAATATAAAATTTTTAAGAATATATAGTTATTTATGAATTGGTGATTCAGTCAGACGAAGATGATAAAAAGATTAAAGTTCACACATTGAATACACAATTTTCATATAATATTTATATTAAAGGTTTACTTGCCTTCGTTTGGCTTTAAGCACTATTCAGTTGATAATAAGTTACGTACGTAGGCAGTTTTATAATGAATATAGGATCAGGTGTATTATTTTTATCAAAAACAAAATTTATATTGTTCAAAGAAACAAAAACGAAGGCAAATTAAGGTGCGAAATGTAAAAAGAAAACGAAAATAAACATTTATATTTTAAGACATTTTTCTATAATTAGTTACTCATTATATTACTAATTATTAAATATGTATAAGAAAAGGACAGTGTAAATGGTTAATGAATAAAAAGGTATATTATTTAAAAAATTAGAACATTAAAATTATTTTGTATAAAGGTTTCTTTTTTAAAAATGTGTTCATATTATAAAGTTGTGACACATATTGAACTTATAAAAGTATCCTAAATTAAGAATTTTCTATTTCAGGAAATACATTAGTGCAATAATTTAATGGACAAGATCTGCCGCCCTTATAAGCGGCATACACGTTATACAAATGTACATATATAGACGTATAATAAAAATAATTGAATTATTTTAATAATGAATATTCCAATCCAATCCAAATTCCAATTTTACTACATCTACTTCACACTCCATAATTAGTTAGAATAGTCTTTATTGTTTATTTTATCATAGAAATATCTGGTTTTTTTTTACAAAATTCGCTTTTATCAGTCTTTTATCTTAAAGGGGTCGTAGAGATCTAAGAGAGAAATGTAAATTGATGGAGCCTAATCAATTATTGCTAAACACAACTCTACACTGAACCATAGTGTTAGGTGGATATTTTAACACGGGCTATCCTTTCTATTGTTTTTTTAACTCTTTACGCATAGATATTTCTGCATTACTATAAAACAATAGCAATAATTCCAGTACCAATAAATAGTACTGTTTTAGTTATAAAATATGCACAAATACAATTTATAAAGTAAAACTGTAAACTTGTAAAATTTTTACAAACATCAAAGCCAGGATTAGTTATTTATTCTTTCATCTGGCGGTTCTTCTTCTTCATTTTCCGATTGCTCTATGAGAAGATTATTTTGTTTGTTGAGATCTTGTATTTTAGAGGGGGATGTAGGGGGAGATATCACAATTGCGGGGGACTGTGGGGGCAAACAGTGTAGGGGTGGCGCACTTCGCGCACGCGCCTCATGTTCTACAGTTAAAAGAGCCATTTCTACTACATCCTTATTCTGCATTTCTTCGTTGTTGCTGAAAGTTTACTGTACGTTAATATTTCATTTATTTATAAAAGTATATTAATATTTAATTTTTAATTATAAAGAATACAATTACTTTAATGGTGATTCTATTACGTTGCATATATTTGTAGAGCTTTCATCTGGTGGTGCTGTGGAAATGTGAAAAGAATCTTAAATTATTATTTATTTTTACATTATTTTACTTAGTATATTATTTAAATTTGATCCTACGTGGCATACGTATAAAGTAAAATATATAATTAAAATTATTATGCGGCCGTCGTGGCGCAGGGGCACAAGAATGTGACTGTACAAGGACGGGTGGTGGGTTCGATCTCCAGTCGAGGAAACAAATTATTATTTATTTGTATTTTCATTTCTTCGCTCTGAAACCAAGGCAAGCATGTGCCTGCCTGTAAAAATTCGATGGAAAGTGGAGAGCGGAATATCTTAGTGTTAAGATTTTTCCCCCTGCCTGCCCTGCTGTGTGCGGGATGTAGCTTGAAGCTGAAAAAAAAGAGCAACCAATTGGCATATACGCCGTCTACTAGTACAGAGCACATCATTGAGCTCTAATAGTCACTTAAAATAAGCTAAACGTGGAGACAGGATACCAAATTATGGTGGGAGTTCTTTGAAGATCAGGTATAACGTCAATAGCTTACGATGCATATCTTCGGCGAGCCTCTGTTGGCGGGCGAGCGGGCGACGGCGCATGTTGTCGCGCACCCGCAGCGTGACGCCCGCACAGGCACCGCTGCCGTGGAGGTCTAAAGCCAGTGATGACTGCGACCCGCACTCAGATTCCGCGGCACTCGCACTGTATATACATAGGTAATTATGCAGGATGAAAGCGACTGCGTTCCTTTTACGGGAGCAGCATATAGGGTAAAATATTTCAAACCCATACCTAAAATCATCTAAATTTCATTATTCAATCGTATCGTAATTTCAGTACTAAGTGTGACACAGTTACGAAAAGATACTACTAAACGTTGTCGATCTGCCACTCTTTATTTCAAAAAATATACTAGAACGAGGAAGGTATATATATCTCTCGTTATGTTTTACGCAATTGCCTATTTTCTATAATAAATCTAAGCAACGTTTAACTTCAACGCCAATACCTACGACTCGATTTCGTGAATTAGGCGCGTGCGGCGTTGTCGCTTTGGCAGTGGTAGGTTAGTGTGCGTTATTCTTAACAAATTGCGTTTTATTTTATAATGATAACTTTATTGTTTATTTTGTTTAAAAAAAACACTGTTTTTTTTGGCATAAAGTCTATTTTGATTAAGTTATGAATTAAGAGTTAACATACATAATGTATAATAATATTGTATATTTTAATCTTTAGAAAGTTTCGCAACCGTAGCTGAAGTTTAACACAAGTTTTATTTAAAGATAATTAAGGTGAGTTCACAATAAAAAAGAGCAATGTCTCTTCCTATAGATTAATATCTCGTGGGATCATGTAAAATGATATGCGAACACTTAAAGCAAGCATAATGTTTCAATCTCGAATATTCCTGAGGTTTGGATGTGATTACTATACCTTACGGCTGAGTGAGGGGGCTCGTCTACGGAGAGTGCGTAGCGGCGTAGCGGGCGGCGTAGCGCAGATACTGGCAGCGTAGCACGACCGCTGCCACTACGCAAGTCCGGAGCGGAGCCAAAACGCGCGCGTTCTTTTGCTTTCTCTCCGCCGCCGGCTCTGTACACACACTCACTGTCCTATGCACGCCGTCTACAGCACCGTAACGGCACGAGCAATCCGGTATATTTATAATAATGGAGTAGTATGTGTGTGCTACTAGCGATTTTACTCAGGAACATGTCATTAAACGTTAATAGTTTGCTCAATTCTAAGGAATAACAGCAGTAATGAGTTTACGTCTACATCATAATATATTCATCTACTTTGACATAAATTAATCAGGAGACGCATTTAAAAAAGTATCTTTGTTTATGTGTTATGCAAAGCAATGTTTTTTTATACATATATAATAATTATATAGGAATATATTTGGAGATATTACTTTACATGTAAATAATATTTACACTAATAATTTCATCATGAAAAAGACATCAACGCGTTCATATTTTGTATGAAAATTGAAAACACTGGGTCAATACAAAAAAAAATGCTGTGCAAAAAAGCTGCTACGAAATACACATAGCATTTGCTAAGATGCAGCTATATGGAATACCTGTGACAGGCGTGGGGAGGTCTAATTCGATGTGGCGGTGCGAGCGGCAGTGCGTGCGGCAGCGGCAATACGTGAGGTAAGCGGTACACGCCCAGCTGGTCCAGGCGAGCTGGTGCGGCGCACGGACCTCTGCGCGGGAGTGGCCGCGGGATCGTTTGTGGCCGAGCTGGTGTTACCTTCGCAGCACTGTCCCGAGCTTCAAACGTCATCACGCACGCAGCTACCACAATAAAACCTGTTTTCATAATAAAAACGTATTGATTGGATATTAGTGTATTTATTTGTTTTATTTATTTATTTAAAACTTTCAGCACATTTTTGTCAATATGTTGGTAAATGTTAATATTACCATATTATCTTATGTCTGACATACATAAAGTTGAAAAAAATAAAGTATATAAGTTACCTCCAAAACCCATAACAATAGGGCCAGCGTATGATAAGTTGTTCAGATGAAAGCCTCGAGCCTCGTCCTTTACCGATATTGTTGAGTTACCGCGCACCTCTTCTGCCACTGACAATGTATCCGCATAATAACCTGAAGTTGTTAATTATACTCTTGTAACTTTGTTTCGTATCAAAGGATCGTTAATACACAGAGACATATTGAATACTTTGTTAAAAGCTTTTAATACAATTTAACATTGTGCGTATATGAGTGCTTGTTGTCTTTGTCATTCAGTTTTTAATTACGTATCAAATAAATATATTATTCTGGAGTGGAGTGTAATAATAATCTTTAACTGCAAATGTTGTTATATTTTACTTATTATTGTTACGTATAAGTTGCTTGAGTGATATCTTTCAAGGTATATTTTATTTATTTGAATAATTAACCTTTATATTAAAAGAATTAGTTTTATTTGCTACATGCTGTATCACGCAAAAAGGGGGTTAAGTAGAGGGAACCTGAGAATCGAATGTTAAGACACTCCGTTCCCCATTAGGACACTTCAGTTCACTACTTTTCGCCGAATTATTGAGGTATATAGTGCACTTTCCTTCGCTACCAGAATGAACATTTTAAATATTTCATTTTCACACCAAGGAGTGGGAGTAGAACCCACAAACGTTGCGTTTAAATTAGCACGCCTTTGCCCATGCGGTTATTCGACAGACGGATAGTCTTTCTTATTTATTTATTAAACTATTATACAAGAAGTTATTGTGTTGTATTAAAGCAAATTTATTTTGTGGTTGCTACAAATTACAATTGAATAATTTTGGTCGGCACTGAGTTATTACTATTCCCACATACAGTACTGTGCGGTAAGAAATTTACTATGTAAATACCAGCGCGCCCGAGTTCAATATTGAAAATTCTTTAATATAAACTCTACTTTTTATTTGTGTTTTTACCATTTTCAAGTCTTCTTTGTTTATTAAGTAAAAGCGTATTTAAAAGTAAATAAATGTTGAGTAATAAATGTGACACATTGGCTTTGCGTATAGATGTCTCCTCACTGTGCGTTCTCTACTGTATTTGTCATGGGGAGTGTTCTGGAGAACTGTTTCACCTGTTACCTGCCGCCGAATTTTCTAACCGCACAGTACGTCACAAGCTCAAGTACCATCCACACTATATGGATACGTGGCACTTTATTACTGTGCGGTTTCGTAGGAATTTTCTTTCAAGTGCCACACAAATGTAGAATGCGGCAGTGTTTCCAGGTCGATATGACCTGGGTACCGTCAAAAGCCGCCTCTATTTCCATTTTAAAGGCCAGCAACGCACTTTTCGCTCCTCTGGTGTTACACGTGGTCGTGGACGACGGTGATCACTTTCCATCAGGTGACCCGTACGCTCGTTTGCCTTGTCTTTTCAAAAAAAAATAACCCACAAGCACCAGTCGATATGGCTCTACGTTAACTGTACTATTTATTCATTCATTTAATCATAGCTGGTATTGAATATAAATCATGTTTATTATATAAAAACTATTAGGTTAAGTAAAATTTAAATCTAATTTCGAAAACTGTCTACAGAACTGCTCATTCATTTATATTTTAATCGACAAAGTTTACAACCACACATTTTTCTTAATATTGAAGTTTACTTCCATTTTTATTGTTGTTCCTCATGGTGTTGTATTAAAATCAATAAAATTTGTATTTTTTTAATGTTACAAAAAACTTAATCTCATAGAATATAACATAACAAATGAACTTAAGAATGAGGTTTACGTTCAGACAAGCCACGATGGAATGCAGCGGATGTAGCGACCGGACATGTCATACACCCACACTAGTGCAGAACACAGGAAATATCTTAACGTTTGCGTTTCACTCGCCAACAAACAAATGTTTACATTTACGTTATATTGGTTATTGGCTCTGGCTGTGACTCTTTAAACTATGTTATAATGGTATAAAGTAGGTATATACAACTAACTATGTCGAGGCTAAAAGTAGGTCAATTTATTTAAATCTGAGTAATGGGAAATCACAATATCATTGTGGTTTAGTGTGATAGTTCTTAAACTATATTGGTTGTTTGCTATTGTAATATCAACTTAATTAAGAAATCCGAAGATAATTAAATAAATGAATCAAATAAATAAATGAATCAAATAGACGTTGTCTGTCTAGTAAATGCAATCAGGTAATATCTATAGTCACTCGAAAGGATTATTTCGTCATTTCTATCTTCCTGTACGTCCATATGTCATTGCTAATTTATTCCAAAATTTTAAGGACAACAGTTAGAAAATAGAGTAGAAATTTGGAAAACAGATGTGTTAACTGTTTAACGATTTTTATACAAAAAAAATACTTTAATTATATCTATATTATATATATATATATATTATCATTTTTCAAAAACCGCATATACTTATATCAATTGTCACACTTATCCAAATATAGTGAAAAAAAGCATTTACTGGTGGCGAAGATTTTTGCTTATCGATACAATCAGTGATTAACTTAGTTATCTTAGTAGTAAAAATATTAGTATCAAGGCCAGTTTACAACATAAATATTATTGTCATCAAATATCACTATAATATACGGACAAAGGCAATTTTTTATATTATTTTCTTTTAAAAAAATATAATATTTAGTGTATACTAAATATCTGTATAGATACAGAGAAAATCTCGATTAACGGCTGAAGAGTGGTCCATGGATAGCGGTACCTTACTACCTGTCTATTTCACCCCTATGTAATATGTTCAGCGATTTTCAGTGATTCAGTAATTGGCTAATGCGATTGGGTGGTCTTTAATATAAATTTTTAGAGGTTGTAGAAGAAATATTTCACAACTTTCCACTACAGTTTCTGAAACTTTTTGTTATATTTTTTAATACGATTTTTAGTTTAATATTATTATGACGATTTATAGACTGATAATTTTAGATTTTTGTATGATACAACAAAAGGAAATAATAAATATAAAACATTAATCTATATTTACCAAAAAAAACCTGACAACCGCGAGTTCGTTTCCATCTTTCATTTGATAGCTCGCTTGAATTAGCGACTTTAATACCACATTTTACCCTCCTTTTAAGACTATAATTTTTTTTGGAAAAAATTTCTTAATTGTAGATCAACCGGAAGTACTCTATTAATTTTGATTTCAAACTTCATAGTGTCGAAATAAGCGTTTTTTGCTATATAAATGGCCATATCTTTTTTTTAGGTTAATGTAGAAATACGATTTTTTCAAAGACAGTGACATTTGAGTATACTCGTATGGTTTAAATTTCAATTCGATATCTGCAAGCGTTCCTGAGATAAAGGCTCTTGACAGACAGACACAAAGACAGACAGACGGATCACAAAGTGATCTTATAAAAGTTCTTTTTTTCCTCGAAAGGTACAGAACTCTCTTATTAGCGAATTTCTTCAGGAATCCGATTTTTTCTAATAAATCATAAATTGAATAATATTCTCTGAACCACTGAAACATTAATAGATGCTGAATAGGTAGTGAAATGGATAACTGCTGAGGTGAAATGGTGTTGCCCTATGGATAGGGCCTAGGGATCCTGTTTATTCTACTTGTATTTAAAAATTTATATTAGTTTTTTATGGTTGTTTGTCTATAGTTTGTTTAGCTGAATTTAGGCGAGATATTAAAACGTTTGTCAATTTATCTTAAGATTTACAGAAAGGTACATCTATATGGACATGAAACAAGTCAATGTTTCATAATTTTCGTATCAAAAATAAAGGTTAAAGTTGCTTTTTTACCTATATATATACTTTGCTAGCTCCTTGGAACGGTCATTAATCAAAAAAGAAGATTTTTCTTAATGTATCATCGCAAGCTATTGTAGATTCAACTGTATCTATCATAAATAATGTAAAGTAACAACCACTGTTCCAAATCTATATATATATTTTCACCTATAACAGCCATGGCAGCCCCAAGAAGCATCAACAACAGTCCAGCGCTGAGTGCACGACATGCGTGCCACAAGCACTGTGAGCTCATTTTACCTCGCACCACCTGAAAGTAGGAAGTATATAGAATGTAAAACCACCGGAAACTAAGAAAATAAGAAGTTATTGTCAATATGGGCCGCACTAATTTAGAGCGCAGATTTAACATTTTGAATCATATTTTATCGATGAAAAATAAAAATTGTGGATATTAATTAATATTACGGTTTTATAATTATATGCATAGAATCTTAACGAGACTTTAATACCACTACTACTTTCCACTTCACATTTATTAAATTAATAAATATATTTTTAACGTGTAAGCTGAATCTCTTCGTAACTTTTTATAGGGCACCCACTCGTGTTGAGTGGCGAAATGGCGTGTCTATCAATATCTACTAAAAGACTACTTCGGTAAAAAGTTTAATTGGATGCTAGTGCTGGAGCTCAATATGGATTTAATACTTAAAATTTCAACTCATGAGAAACTCATGAGATTTAAATACAGTAAAGCTTTATGAAGTCTTACTTTCAGATTGATAGATATGTTTCATCGGTTTATGTACTGTACGTATATTTTATTACATAAATAAAATTTTTATTAAAATGATTCTGAGGCATTTATTTTTTTTAATGTCCTCAACTCAAAAACTCTTAACTCAAATATATATATGTACAAGTTGATGTGGTCGTTGTAGTTTTATACATATATAAAAATTGCATGCAAAGCAAACAGTAATATTCTTTATAAGCACTTTTTCAAGCTAACCCTTAACATGAGCAAGCATCTCAAGTATTAGTGTAAACAACGAGCTTCATCTATGAATTTTAAAAATTTTAGCTTTTCACCTCTTTGTTTAAAAGATATCATTCAGACAGCGACGCGACGCAAACATAAAGAATTCAGAATGCCATGCACTTCATATTTGAAAGGGGTCTATTGTACGCTAGTTTGTTCACGTAAAACGTTTTATACAAGACTGCACTCGGGTTTAGTAGTCTTACATCCTGCTTGAAGCAAACTGCCTAGAGCCATATTCTATTATTTGGGAATCATATGTTGTTAGTATAAAAATGATATCCTTCACGACTATAACATTATTACAATGAAGTGATTTCAAATAAAGTTGTGTACGTTCGATTTGTTGTTTATTGGCATAAATATTGCTAACTCTTCATTTCTAATCGCCCGTTACTTACGAGGAAGATAATAGTTTTAATATATTCATGCGTGCGCAACAAGTCTTGAGCCAACTGTTGAATCTTCTGTGACCAGTGATCACATTCATAATATCATAATTTGTTGTTTAAACAAATATTGGTTTTTGCATAGGCACTGTTTAAGTCACAAAAATAGGAAGAAATTATTGAGTTATGGGTATAAAGGTATATATATGTATATGTATGTATGACTGGAAGGTTGTTATTGTACCTGGACATTCCAGGTTGCCCCCGAGGCGGGGTGGGCGCGTCGCAAGGGCCCCGTGACACTCCGCGCGCGCCTCATGCCGACTGCCGCGCGATGACTGTCAGCTAGCGAGCTCACTGCGCACGCATCCAGCCTCCTTGCTCCAGCCGGCCCAATTCAACAAACAAAATCGAACTCGATTGTACAATCGTTGAACCTCAGCTAGGACATATCACGTCATGTAAATTGTTCACTAAATCTACTGTCTGTAATTAAAATAAAATGTCTGGTCATTGTCAATGTGTGGTTTATTATCTTCGATAAAAGAACAATTTTTGCTATATCAAAACGTTTCTTTTTATATCGAAATATTAACAAGAATTATAAGACAAGATTTATTTCAATTTAGCTGTATATTTTATTTATAAGAGCAGAAATATGACGACATTTTAGTTATAATTATTATTACTGTATTAGAAACTCAAGTTTTGAGAGAAACGTTTTTGTTTTCGTTTTTTTTACGATGGTTTTCATTTTTTAGAGGTGTATATAATTGACCTATATTTTGACAATAGCGTACTGTGATATTAGCGGTCAAACGTAATTCGACCGACAAAATTTAAGTGCCATGTTTCGGGACCGGGACTGGGACACGCAGACGAATACGAAACAGTCCCGTTCGAAACGGGACGTCTGGTCACAGTAGGTATGCTACGTACATAATGTACACAACATATATATATAAGTTTATTTTGTGCGTATGTCAGAATTGGTAAATATGAAGAATTGAAAACTCATGATAAGCCACTCTATCTTACATGTCTTGGTTTGACTAAGTGGAAAAAATAGAATTATTTCTTTCGGATGGGGCATTTCATGAGACACAAACAGAGAAATTGAGCTATTATGTCGATTAGCGAGGTAAATAAAAGACTACTACTGTTAATAAGTTCTTTGATTTCCACGATTGTTACACATTTTAAATGAAACTATTTTAACCGGATTTATCACGTATATTTTGTATTATACATTTTTTGAAACCCGACGTCCGTGGTCACTGGTAGACTCTCTACCCGTGACGACGGACTACTGCGAAGTATTCAAAACGTCTGGTTAAAATAGTTTCATTTAAAATGACTTCTACTGTTGCTTTATACAATAAAATTAAATGCTCGATTTAAATGTTTTGTAATTAATCATTGTTAGTTACATTGCGCGCAAAATGCTTTTTAAGATTACGATTCAATTATTAAAAAAGAAGATATATCGCTAGACAGCTAGACAGCAGTGAATATGGAAATGGAAATATTGAAGTATGCTGGCAGAACCTTAGGGATTGTATGAAGGAA
>DWAN01005815.1:0-10948 GCA_018230445.1 Heliconius hewitsoni | reverse complement strand
CACTTTCTGCCGAATTCTGGAGGCATTGCGTGTTGAGTGGCAGAACTTAACGCCGATTTATAACTAACAATAGGTTTAAAATAAAAAAAAATAAGAAGACCTTGAAGTTTATTGTGGAGAAGATGAAAACTAATGATATTCACTCACATCAATTAATTTGTCAACTCTTGTCTAATGTTAACTACATTGCAGCATTTTTTTCCCATAAATATCGCCTTTTACTGCTAAATCTTAATAACGATACCGATCTTGGCGTGCTCCCGTCCATCTGCTGACAGCCGCTTTCTTTGAATCGTCTGGCCATCGTATTAGAGTCCTTTAGTTACTAAAACGCAATCTACATTCTAACATCCGTAGGCTCCATCAACTGTCGCTACGTCTATTGACATGGCTAGTCCAGTTCCACTACAGAACGATTCTACTCCCAATGTCGGACCTTAGTTTGTGGCGAATGACATCAATGCGAAATATTTCTGATAGAGAAACACTTAGTACCAGACGTTTTTTAGCGCGCTGAGCAACTTTTAATTTGTGTATTAGCTTGACGATGAGTGTCTACGTTTAAAAAAATAAATCAGCTTCGCGCTGTATCCCGCATACAGCAGGGTTGGCAGAGAGAACCTAGTATTAAGACACTCCGTCCCCTACTTTTTGCCGAATTCTGGAGGTATTTCGTGTTGAGTGGCAGAACACAACGCCGCGCTTAGCCTCTACGTTTGGCTTCGAAAATTATTACTATATGACGTACCTGGCCAAATGACGCCAAATTCAAGTTCAATCATATTCTCAAATTATGCCGGCTAAGTTGGTTAGATGATAGATAGATTAGAATGACCAATATTAACATAATAATTGCAACCTTCCTTCCATCAAAATTTCAATCCACTTAACTGATACGAAGTTAACTTTGTATCACATAAATATCCTCTTCTAACGTCTTATTTTTGTATAAAATATAACACAGAACAGCATTTGTTACTTTATTGTATAAGCAAATATTTAAAAAAACATTAAGTTCTCGACAAGTTCAGTTCAGGAGTTCCCTACGGTATATTTATTACATTACGCCGGTGTCGAGGGGTAGGGGCTGAAACGTCTCAACTTAAATTAACTTAATTATTTACTTTAAATTTATGTGGAGGTATATAAGTAGTGCTTCTTCTGCCTACGTCTAAGTTCAGTAGTTTTGGAACATGTTTTGAATGGTTTAGTGATGTAGTAAGAAATAGATGAGTTGTAGTATTTTAAAGTTTTTATGTTTTAATTTTATTCCGCTTAGCAGGGTAGGTAGAGGGAAGGACGGAATACGACATTCCGATTACCAATTTTCACTTTATTCTTGAGACATTGTAGTGTTGTATGGCTGAACCCAATTCACCGCTTTATCTATTACTATAGCTGGGAAATGGAAATAAATCATTTTCCCGAATTGGAATGAAAACAGCACAGCGTTTAAAGATAGACGTTGTGCCGCTGCGCCACGACGGCCTCACAAAGTGTATCAGGTAATGTCAACATATGCTTTAGCTAATATTACGTACGGATCCATAATGCCTGTAGAAATAATAATAAAAATATAATAATTTTAAAATGTAATTACTTCAACAGCAATTAAATCCGTCCAATAAAAGGAGTGGTTTCAGTAGCTTCTGATTGTAAACGCGACGGTTGTGGTGTTCGAAGATTTTAACAATATTTACTTCAAAATTAATTAAATCTAAATAAAAAGCAAATACGATAAAAAAACTGTATTTATTACTTGAAATAATACCAAAAGCTTTTAAACTGATACTTTTTATAAAAAAATGAGAAATACTTTCAAAACGAAATCAAGATCAGAAGAGGAATATTTCTAAGAATTATTCTTGTTTATAATTCATCAAAGAGGCGTTGTCTACAAAATAGAAGATAAACATTGAGTTCACTGCGTGACGTTCAAATTATTTTCTTACGAAAAAAATAATGTTTTGCATTTTTTTTTGTATAAAATAAACTGTAACGTAAAAAAATAAGTTATTTATTTTTGCTGATGTATCGCCCGAGGTTATTGAAAAATTGAGTCGTTTATTTAACTCGAGAAAATATATACTATTTTTCACTTACTATTTAAGATGGGTTTTGGTAAAATTAGTATCTTTGTTGCGCCGGCCAATATTGATTTTATATAACTTCGTTGTCAACTGAACTGAAATCGTAACCTATAGGTTAGGCTACTATAGTAGCTCAATCAGTCTCTTTTGCGAAATTTTACGCACACTAACACGTCAAGTTAAATAAATATAAGTTTGCAATAAAACCTTTTAAAAAGAAATATAGTATTGTACTTGAATAAATTTACTTTTATTTGATTATTACAAAGCAAAGTGAAAGGGTGAAATACTCTATTTTTAAACGAAACCCTTTGAACGTATTAATCACGTATATTTAGAATTATATCCTTCACCACAGGTTACTGCAAAATGTTTGAAACATCAAATATTTAAAACTGTATAAGAAAAAAAAATAGTTCGCCGTTAATTAATGCCGGACTCCGGAGCCCAACCCACCTTAAAGGCCGGTAACGCATCTGTAGCTCCTCTGGGGTTGCACGGGGCCGTAAGCGGCGGTAGTCACTTACCATCAGGTGACCCGAACACTCGTTTGCCGTGTCTTTTCCATAAAAAAAAAATTGTTTAAAATTTTGTAAAAATGGCGAAGATCAAACATATTAAGTACTATCGTATATTTATATATACATTTTATGTCTATTTTCACCCAACAACTACGTATTACTACTAATTTATACAATATTCATTTATATTAATAATAGTATATTACCTGCGATGCAATTTGATTGAGCTAGCAGTTATCACTTTGAAATTCAGATTATGCTCTTGAATTATACGAGCAGGTGCGGTACGGTGCTGTAGATATATTGCGCGTTCACGTTCACTTACTACCAGTATATGTTATGTAATTTTCCATGTTTAACACGTATAGGGAGCCTTTGTAGTGCAGTGGCTGTTTGTGATGGTGGTTCTAGGATCGAATTCAATTTCGAGGTAAAGCTGCTATACGCTTTTTCCAACATAGTAGATTTAGGGAACGAAGTGTTAAAATACTTCGTTCCCCACTTTCCGTCAATTTCGAGTAATTACATGTTAAGTGGCGTAATTAAACGCCACGCTTTGTTTTTATAGTATAACGAGGAAATTTAAATAAATACTTCAGCATCGAGTTAACTTTAGTTACAACATTTAAAAGTTATTAGCTAAAAGCTTATAATTATCAGTTGTTGAGATTAAAACCTCTGATAATAGATAGATGTATACTTTTAGTTATTTCAATCGATGTTTGTCTGTTTGGATGATTTACCTCATAAACTGTTCACCGGCGTACACTCTAACAATATTAAAAATGTAAAGATAAAAAAACAAACACACACAAAGTTACATTAAATCATCCACATCGATTCCAATGAAGCAGAAACAGCGAAGCACTCTCAATATCGGTGGTTACATAACTTGGCTCATTCTTGGCAGCACATTGCGGTGCTATGCAGCTGTAGTTATTAGATAATTAGTCACTTTGCTAATATGTCTTTCTTAAATTAAGGGTAGTTTGCGTGGAAGTTGTTGGGGATTTTTGTGTGGAATTGTAGGAAATGAAAAATGAGGAACAAGAGAGCTTTAAATACATTGTGAATTGTCTACTTATGTAACAATTAAATTTAAATTATTTACTTACATTATAATTCTTACTTTTTTCCGATTTAGTAGACAAAGCGCGGGGTTGAGTTCCGCTACTCGATAAGCTTTTTCTTGAGCATTGGGTGAACATGGATTATCTTAACACTACGTTCTCTGTGCCTACCCTACTTTATATGGGAAGTGTACATTCAGAAAATCATCTAACCTAGAAGGGATAAAGTTATAATTTCAGTGGTCCCTAAACATTTTTAATACTTATCTGTAGGCATTCGTAGCAAGTCGTAGCAAAACGTCGTCGTGATTTGAACCATGTAGAGGTGAATAAACTAAGTAACTAATATAAGAAGCGCAATTTTATACAAATTATTATTATTAATATATTAAAAAAAAATAAGCTTCACGCTCTATCCCAGATAAGGTAGGGTAGGCAGAAGGAAGGAAGGAAGGAATCTAGAAACGTAATGTTAAGGCACTCCTTTCCCGTCAATACACTTTCGTTCTCCACTACCCGCCGAATTCTTGAAGAATTTGAGACATTGCGTGTTAAGTGGTAATATAACTATGTTTTATGAGTAAATAAAAATATTTTTTAACATTTTTAAAGAGTTGTTACACTCTTAGGAAAGAAAAATAGTTATTGCGAAATAAAAAATTCAACGTAGCTGCTTAAACCGCCCAACTTGGATTTTTATACGTTTTCTTAATAAGTATAAATAGTTTTACCCTGGTTGGGGATCGAATCCACAATTACCGCGTTTATAGTCAAGGCCTACTTTCTAAAAATAATGTCAGAAGTACAAGAAGCTGTATAGGAAATATTTTAATTAGCATACCATTTAATCTTATCAAGATTATTTTAATAATTTTAAAATGAATCTTTTGTTCATAGTAAGGGACGTTGTTTGCATTTGCAGTTTTGCAAAGAAGCAATTTTATAAAGACTATTATTAAATTCTTATTCTATTATAGTGCATTAGGACAGTATCTGAACCTAAATGAATTCGTATGTTCAATTTCCATTGAGGCAATGAGTTATTTATATTTTTTCACATCATATTGAGAAAGTAAAGTTGAGGCCAGGTGCCGGCGCAGGGGTACAAAGTGGTGCAAAATCGACTGGTTGTGGGCTAAAAATTTAAATAAATATTTCATTTCCCTACTCGAGGAAATGAAATATTTATTTAAATTTTTATTTTCATTTCTCGCTCGCTCTGGTGTCAAGGCAAAGTGCGGCGTTGAGTTCCGCCATTTAACACGCAATGCCTCCAGAATTCGGCGAAAAGTGGTTACTACTGCTATTAGGACAGGGGGAGTGTGGACTACATATGCGGGATGCAGCGTGAAGCTAATACAATCAAAGAGAATAGAATATTCTTTGTTATATACAAAAGTGCAGAAAACACCAGAATGATTAAATCTCTTCTATCTGTTTCTAGCCTTCCATGTGCCGCATACAGCGTAAAGAGGAAAATAAAAAAAAACTGTTAAAAATATCGCTATTATAAGTCACCTACAAGGAATCTAATTTAGTTGTTTTTGTTTACTCCGCAAGATACGGAAAATGTATGGAGATGAAGAAATATGTTACCACACATGTGTGCCTTAATAGCAATTCGATTTGATGGCAAAAAGATCAAGCAAAATTTACGTTGTATTCCGCATATAGAGTAGGTAGAGGGAATGTCTTGTTAATTAATACACTCCGTGTCCCATGGATTCAATGGCGGAACTCAACGCCGCGTTTTGTGAGAAAGAGACAGTAAAGAAATATTTTTTTTTATAAATGTGAGAGATGTGAGAGTAAGCAGAGAAAACTAAGTGTTCAAAAATAAGATACTGCATTCTTAAATTTAAGAGAGTTTTTTTATTATTAACGTGTCGAGTTTGCGGAACTTAACGTCGCGTCCTGTAATGTTTTATCAGAGTGGAAAAAATATATATAAATATAGGTCACGTATAAACTTAGTTGGATTTTTATTTATTAATCCTAGTTGTAATCGAATGCATATTCATCGTGTTCACAGTCAGACTCACATAGACGCTTAAAGGAAAAAATATATATTAAATGAAATTAAAACCATTAATTTTATTTTAGATATTTTTTTAAATAAACCTATTTATAAACTGTGATAAACTAATAACAGGTCTATTATAAGTAAATATAAAAATAAAAGTCATGGAACACAAACGTAATATTTGAACAAAGCAAGCAGGACTCAAACCCGCCTTTTGGAAACCGTTCAGTATGGTTGGACTAGCGCAGGTTCGATTCCGCTAAGTTAGAAAAATTATACGCTCTCTAAAATTCTATCTTTAGTTTGGATAATACTTTAAAAATGTTAAAAATACGTAAATATATTCCGTAGTAAGCGTAAAATTCAACGTAATTTATTTGTGTAATATCAATATAAGAAGATCTTTATGTACTTAATTTATTATGTTCCATACCATTAGTGTCACATTTTTCACTTTCCCATTACACGGCGATATTATATTTAAATTATGTGACCGATTATAATAGCATTTATAAAATACAAACACATTTTTTTGCCAATATTTTTTTTGTAGTTTCACCTTGACAAAAAAACCAAAACACTCCTTTCCCCACTTTCGGCTGAATTCTTGAGATATTGCGTGTGTGTGTAAGTGGTGACAATCAATGCCACATTTTGCCTACTGAAACTAAAATATTAAACATTATATTTGTGTAATTTATATTCACCCGAGTGGGAATCGAACCCACAACTGTCACACCTAGAAGTCGCATCGCTTGTGTCCCTGCCACCGCAACGGCTTTAATAAAAAATATATACATGGTTTTTCATTGCAACATACAACTTTTATCAAAAAAATCTACGTTGTGCCATTGAATATTCGTATATTAAACCTAATGAATGATTCAATGTTTATTTTTCCTCTAATCTACTTTGAAAAATTACACAACGCTGTTCTTATATACAGCTTAACATAATATTGCATAATTTTTAATTTTTCGCCTGCACATAGCAGGGTAGTGTTAGGGAACGGAATGTTAAGACACTTCCGTTTTGCACTTTCTGAGGAATTGTGAAGGCATTGCGTGTTGAAGGCGGAACAGTTACCAAAATAAGGAAAGGAAAATATTAAATATTGCATTACCTCAAGTAAGAATCGAACCCATGAGTCGCGCGTAAAGCCGCTCGCTTGTGCCTTTGTGCCAATACTAGCCTCAATTTGTCTCATATTTTAGCACCAGCTTAAATTTATATATCTATATTTTGATTATATTAAATATATATTTTTTGACATTTATGTTACATTTTTAGTCGTAGTAAAGGCAACAAAATTTAAGATATTAAGATAAATTAATTATACGACGCGATTACTGTTTACTTAAAAAGTCAAATGTTTAATACATTTTACTTTGTTAATTAATAATATATATTAAATTATATTATTAATATTTCATTATTAACATGTAATAATTCAAAATTATTTTAACCTTACTGCATTAAATGTAGTGAACCTGCGCAAGTTGCGGCAGACTGCCAGTCGCTTTTCACCATCTTTGGAGCTCACACGTACTTATTTGGAAAGTAAAGTGCTTTGCCGCGAACGAATGTATTGTGACAGTGACAGTTGGTGTTATTTTTTTTATTTTAAAAACTGAATTTGGTGACCGAAGGTATTGGATTATAAGTTTTTTTCGGTAAGTTGTTTTTGTTTTTTTTTATTAGGTGTAAGACATAACAGAGACGTTATGTTTTTTTATTATATTTAACTGTTAATAAAATAAGAATATAAAAAAATAACTTGATAAGTTTTTAATTAGGTTTTTTGTTATGAAATTAAAAGTATAAGTCATATAAAGAAAACCCATCAGAAAAAAATATTATTTGTCAAAATATAAGTTCATCATCTAAGTAAATAAATTAATGATTAAAATATGATTATATTTAATCAAAAAAATATATTTCATAAGGCCAGTCGCAGTTTTATAATACGCTGGAGCACAAGCGCGTGACTGTAAACGCGACAGGTTTTGGGTTTGATTCTCACATGAGGAAATGGTATATGTAATCTTTTCATTTCTTCGTTCTGGGGTTGACGCAAAGCGTTGCCTAGATTTCCACCACTCAACACGCAAAGCCTCCAGAAATCGACGAAAAGTGAGAGCGGAGTGTTTTAATTGGACTCTCTCGGTCTACCCTGTTTCATGCTGGACACAGCCGTGAAGCTTTATTGTGATTGCATTATAACTATTTTTGTATTTATTGCAGGCACGTGATCCACTTGTTATTATCGTTAAGTTTATAATTAGAAAAAGGAGTTCACCCTTTTAATGTAGGAGGCGTAGAACTTACATTCTATATAAAGATGTTCCACAATAATTTTCATTATTAAAATTCGTTTTTTGAAATTTTATTCTATATATTTAACGTATTTTATATTTCATTCAATTCTAAAGAACATTATCAAAAACATGTATAACTATTTTAACATAGCTGGACTTGAACCCGGACCTCTTATTGTTTATGTTTTTTATAAAATATGGTAAACAGTATTTTAATTCAGATTTTATTTTAGATTTTTTAAAAGTAATTATGTATTAGCTTCGTTAATTAATTTCTTCAATTTCTTGAGACTAAAATATCGATATAGTTGGGATACTTTCTTTCTTTTTATTTTATTTTGCTTTTGTAAAAATGGATTTGAAATATTTTCTTTGCATAAAATAAATGTTAATTTTTTTTTATAAATCTGAGGTTATTATTTATTTGTTAGTACTTTCTTAGGAATAAGCGTGAAACAGAAAAAAAGAACTGATGACAAACCCTGACACAGTAAAATTGTGACGACAGCTTAATATGATCTGTCAAATCTGATAACAATTTTAAAGTTATAAAAAATATTATCTACATGAGATAATAAGAAGATATTACATTCGTATAGTAGTCCTTAAATTTATTAAAATAATGTGTTTTCATGTAACATTGTTAATATATAGGTAAATATTATAATGATCCATAGTATATTATTATATTATAATTATACTATGATCATTATAAAATTTACCTATATATTTACAATTTTACATGAAAATACAACATTATTTTAAAACGGAGAAATCATTTTTTTCCTCTAAAAATTTAAACTTACTCCGACAAAATATTGTGATTATACAACAGCACTGTGCCATATGTCTAACATGTATAGTAAGTCTTACAAAGTTACACGAGTTAAGTACTTTTCATAAACTAATAATACATAATGGACCTCGTTTCTTTACAACACCGGCGGGCTGTGTGTCTTCATAAAGCATTCATTGAGATTTACGTGGTAGCCTCGTTGGTGTTAAACACTGGTTATTACTTGTTTTTATAAACATAATATGGGAAAAGTTACGATTTTACGTGTAATAATGATTGTACAATGTCGACAGATATTATGAGTTTGGAAGTTGAAAGGGAAGTGGGCTAGGCGTGCCATAGCAATAGGTTCCCTTTGCCTTCCCTGCTAAGGCTAAGCGGGATGTAGCCTGAAGCCAGTGTTATAAAAGCACGTTTAAAAGCGTGAAGCTGTTTCATGTAAATTTTCAGGAACTTCAAGTTTTTGATTAGTCACTTAGTTCTTAACTTTTCCACGATTTAAAATTGTTTGGTTGTTGGTTTGATACGTTTAAGGATGTTCATGTTTAATAATTTTCTGGTATACCTTTGCACTGTTAAGGGAAAGGTTGGATTCCGCCACTCAAGACTTAGAAATTGAGCGGAAAATGACAAACGGAATGTTTTAAAACTAAGTTTTTTTTTCGTATTCAGGTATAATCATGAGGTGCGATAATCCTTAAATATTTATAAATTTCTATTGATATTTAATATTAAATATCAAGAAATCTTTAAAATATCTGAATTAAATAAATAGCTGAATATTGTTATGTTATCAAAACTTATCTATATATAATATAATAAAAATATAACCGATTGCAGTCTGTACATGCTAGATATATGAGAAAATTTATTATTGGGGACATTTGTCAATAATAGGACCCGATACAATGGTTTTTAATTTTTTTGCCATGTTGAAAAAAAACAAACTTAGTTTTTTAAAAAAAATTGCGGCCTCCACTTCTTTTCTTGTGGTAAAAAACTTCCCTTAATATTTAGTGTGTGATTTATTTTATCGGTTTCATAAATAAAAAAAGTATGTCATTTTACTGCCTCATGCGGACAAAGTCGAATATGTAGCTAGTAAGTAAAAAAAATATAATATATTATAATTATTAATTATAATAAGTAAAAAAAAATATAACATAGAACATTAACAATGAAAAGAAAAACAATGATACGTTGATTCATCTTAAGTTCACTGAGAATATTAAATTACATTTGTTAGAGATATAAAGATAACAATTACATTCTGTTAAAATATTCCATGCTACGTTTTTCACTCGAATTAACTTAACGCCGCGCACTGTTGTCAAAGGAGGGAATTAAAATAGATTCATAGGTCTGTCCGAGGCAAGAGAAAATTGAACTCATAACTCCTAAAACCTTGTTTTTACAATCTAAGAGGCCAGTCGTAGTGCAGGGACACAAACGTGCAGCTATAGACTCGACAGGTTATGGGTTCGATTTCCTTTCCCGGAAATTAAATATTAAATAGTTTCAATCACTCCTTTTGGTAACGATGTAAAACGCGGTGTTGAGTTCCACTACTCAATACACAATGTCCCCAGAATTCAGTGGAAAATGAAGAACGAGTGTGGGATACGGTGTGAAGCAAAAACTGCACTGTTTTTGTTAGCTTCGAGATTTACCTCATTAAGACATTGCGTTCTGCAATTTTCGCTCAAATTAACTTAACGACTTAACTTAACTTAATTTTTTTTTCAAAATTCATAGCCCCGCCCGAAGCAAGGGAAGATCGATTTCACAACCACCGTTATTACAGTCAAACATTGTTTCACTGTGCCTGTTTTTTAGGTTCACGCTATATTCTGCACACAGAGCAGAGTAGACAGAGAGAACCTGGGAAACTATTGTTAAAATATTCCATTCTCATTAAGACACTTCCGTTCCCCACTTTCTGCCGAAGTCTGCCTGGGGACATTGCGTGTTCAGTGTCGAAACTCAACGCCACACTTTGCCTCATTTGCTTCATAGTTTGCCCAGGGCGGGGGAAAAAATATCAAATATTTAACCCACAACGAGCGTTTACTGTCGCATGTATTCACTCCTGCGCCATGATTGATTTTAATTCATGATATCCTCAACATT
>DWAN01005814.1:0-10948 GCA_018230445.1 Heliconius hewitsoni | reverse complement strand
AACAACAAGATATTAGGGTTATAAAAAATGTAGCGTTAGTTTCTATTATCTCTATCGATAAATGTACATTCACAACAAAAAAAATAAAGAATACATTATGGAAAATTAAATAAAGTAAAATATGTGTGTGAGATATGAAAATAAAATTATTTTCATTTATTATTGTAGTTGTGTATAAAATATAAAAATAAAATCGATTATTTTTATTAGAAACTTATACAATATATAAACTACAAGTGAACTAAAATATTTGGGTTCAACTAAAACTTTAACTTGATGCGATGCAAAAGTAATATCGGCGAGACGCAAACTATATAAGAGTTAATTACGCAGTGTTTTGATATTCGATATAGGGGTTCATAAGGATCGGGCGAATTGCCTTACAGAATTTGACATGTTCCAAAATCCTGTATTTCTTTTGCTCTGATATTAATAATAGATTTGTAAATAAGTTAAGATTGTTAAGATATTTAACTCGCGGGATACATCATCACGATCTCGAGATAACTGCTCTTGACAGATGAACAAAGTGATCCTATATGGGTTCCGTTTTTCTTCCTTTTGGGGTACGGAACCTTAAAAATATCGAATTATACTTAAATGTTGCTCGCCTTTTCTGTCGTGACAGATTTGAAGCGTGACATGTCGTCAAGCGTGTCGTGACTATGTCTATACGTTTTATCGAGAACACATGAAAGAGATTTAAATTGAAATGTATAAATAATATGATGCCACTAAAATAATCTATGAAAAGTTTAATACTTCGCTACAATAAACTAAATATTTTGTATAAGTAGTTGAATTTCACTTAAGATTCGTCTTCTGAGTCCTCGTAAATCTTAGTTTCGCTTGAGATTATAAGGATTAATCACACTCTGAACTTTAAAAGTACCTTATAAATGAAAAATTTAAAATAATATAAAATTGTTACTGAAACACGATTGTAGTCTCCCGTAATATCTTATTTTTTTGTTATTACATAACATAACATTAGTTAACTTTTAGTTAAACTAAACTAGCTTCACGCTGTATCCTTAGGGGGGTACTCCCAGAGAGAACTGAGCGCTAAACGCTACGGTCTCTGCATATCTCTTTTGCCTCTTCTGCCTGCCTTTTCGAAGGTCAACCGAGGTCGCCCAATACCTATTTTACTGCTTACTTTTCCATCATAAGCCTCTTTTGCCATTCTTTTATCACTGATTCGTTCGAAGTGCCTAAACCAGCTGAGCTTCTTTTTCATTCTCACCGTGACATCCTCGCTAGTACCTGCCATTCTGTATTTCAGCTTATCATATTAGCTTAGCTGACGCAATCTGCAATTTCATCTAAATTTTATTTCAGCATAAATAGCACAAAAACCAGAACAAGTCCAAGACGCTCACTATATACGATCATCTCGGCAGTAACTTCATCTACTCTCAACTTCTTTTATACTGACTTCGCTATCAGCTACATCAAGACTTATCGTTTCACTGTTACCTGACTGAGGTGTCATCACATTAATACATCTCCTAGCAAAATTCTGCGTGAGGTTGTTCTGTTAAAATTTCACCGTTTTTTGAAAGCACTCCTTTTTGTACAAGTTGGCGAGCAACCTCAAGAAACATTAACTTCTCACCAGAAAAGCTTCGTGCTTACCCTGAAGTTGTTCGTTAACCTTCCCATCTCTTTCATTCTCTTACTTCTTACTTATGAAGCGTGAAAACACGCTTCATCTTTATCAGTAGTTTCGTTTGGTGGTTTTGCAGTTTATACTGTTCCTTATTTATCTCTCTCATACTTTTATTTTTACCTGAGGCTTTATAATCCTAATGGAGCTGAGGAGAGTGATGCCATACGCCACTAAAAAGAATACTCTTGTTATATCCTATTGAGCTTGAGGTGAACCCAAAGCAGTCTCGGGTTGTTCGCCTTATATTTTACCGCTGCACTAACTAATCGAGAGGACAATTAAGACACTTATACCTTAGCAGCCCCACTGGCTCTTTGACCTGAATAGATCTGAATAGTTGATATTAATTTCAGCTTCTTGATAGACGAACAAACAGACAACACGGGTTCTGTGGTTTTAAAGTATGGAACCCTAAAAATAAATAAAAAAATAAAAAAGTAAGTTATAAAAGATGATCCATGCTATTAATTTTCATAGAATAATAATTAACACATTTAACAATTATCCATTATTTATACAAGGGCAATCCATAAAGGAAAAACCACGTTAGCGCAAAGCGCCAACAACGGTGAGGCGTTGCCAAACCAATGTTCGCCAGATGTAAACTATCCGAGGGTAATTCACTTATACGAGCCTTTTGATACCCAATGCTGATACTGACCGCAACGACCAATCGATTTGTATTGGATATTAAAATAAAATTATGATTCAACGTATTTGTAACTATTTTAGATATTTTTTTTTCGGACTGTAAAAGTAATCTAAACGCTCAAATAATATTTTATGATTTTAAAAGCGATAGCCAGAAGCGGTAATTTCCCGCTGTCTTTCACTTATTTCTCAAATCCTTATTTCTTGAAATTGTATAAATAGAGAATAAAGTAGTATAGTACAAACTAAAAAAAACTAAAAAATCTTAGTAACTTTTTATAAAATTTTGACATTAATTAAATTATATTTGATTTAGACGTTTTAGTATAAGATACATTTATATTTCTTACAAAAATGTTTCCTAGGTCTATTACGACATAGAAAGCTGTCATAAATTGCTAAGCCCAAATTCTTTAAATATCCGGTAAAGAAGAACATTATATTTTCAGCGTCTTCTGCTCTTTCCTCGGATAATTTGTGGAAAATAGAAAATTTTAAACATAAATTGAAGTTCAAAGATACACAGCGTAGTTTGTATGTAATTTTTATTTTGTAATTTTTATTTGTGAGATCAATAAACAACATATTATTTAACATCATACAAATTAAACATATTTTTACTAAGTTAGAAACTAAAACTAGAAATAATAATTACAAAAAATAATAAATATAAAATGGAAATATGTTAACATTTCTGTAAACAACACGAACAATTAAACAAAGTCTTCCTACATAATGTATCATAAATAGAGGTCTAGGCAATCTGTTTGGTACGAAAACGAGCTACGATGAATAAGTCAATTATGAACGTTAGCTTTTGCACACAGGATACCATGTTGGTGTATCGGTAATTATATTACTGTCGACGTTTTAACGTTGTTAAAAGTTGTATCAAGGCTAAACGTTTTAGCTATTTTGTTAATTGATTTCTTTTTTGAAAAGGATAAGGAAGACAAGGAAAAAAAATGATTAACTAATATGTTCTATATTTTATATATATTTTTTTTTCTTTAAAATTTTTGGACCATTTTTTTATTTAAAACGGCGTATTTTTTTATCAGTCCTATTGCCACCAAGTCAGAATCTGATCATGGAATATCATGAAAACCTTCGAATTTTATAGGCAGGTCCTATGTGTTTCATATAATTTTTCGTAAAAATCATACTATATTTGCTTCTTGTAGGCATCATCTGATGACACTATCGATCCACGATAGTAAGGTATTTGAAATTTTCACAGATGACCTATCTGTTGCCGCTAAAACAGCAAAATCTAAAATTTTAAATACAATAAATACTTAAGAGGGCTCTCATGGAACAGGCGTAATTTTATTTAAATGGGTGCCAGGAAAGAAAAGTCACATTAAGAGATAACTACTAAAAAAAGAAAAAGAATAAAAAGAAGATAAATATACCTAACAAAAGCTAAAAAAAACCATTTAAATAAGATTGGACAATCGCGAGTCAGACTTGGCTATCGAGGGTTTGAACTAGCGGCTTTAATACAAAATATTCCCCCCCTTTAAGACTAATATTTTTAGAATTTAACCACAGATGTATAGTTTTCAGTTTTTTTTTTCATAAATTAATACTACCTGTAGATGTTAGCTGGCAAATTTCTTATTTTACGTTATCCACAAGTACTCTATCAATTTTGATTCCCTTTATATTGTTGAAATATGCATGTTTTGCGATATAAACGGCCATATCTTTTATAAGTAAATGTAGAAAATACGAGGTTATCAGAAATCTTAGGGACCGTAGATCTATGTAGTATATGGCTTGAATTTCTCTCAAAAAGAAGAATCGAAGAACTCAATATCTCCAAGTGTGACGGAGATAAAAGCTCTTGACAGACAGACAGAAAGACGGACAACAATGATTTGAAAGAGGAGCCCTTGACAAGATTTCCTTTTTCCTTAAAGGTACATCCCTAAAAATACCGAATCCAAATATAGTGGATTGATTTGGTTTTATTTTTTATTAGAATTTACTGATTTTTTTCAATTTATCCCTCATTTTTAAATAGATTCAGGATATATTTAAAAGTAGCAGAAATATTTTCGTCTTATAAAGTTATAAATTTTATACGAAGACGACGTCGTGAAACAGGGGCATAAATGTGCGACTGTACACGCGACCATATTTAATATTTTCAATTCCTCGTTTTAGTAACGAAGCAAAATATGGCGTTGAGTTCCGCTATAAGTAATGCCGCGAGAATTCGGCGGAAAGTGAAAAAAAATGTCTTGATAAGAAAGGAGTACTCTAAGACTAGATTCCAAGATCCCCTACCTGCTATGTGCGGGATACATGCGTGAAGCTTAAAAAGTAATAAAGCTTTTTAAAATAGAATCAGGCGTTTGGTGAAAGCCTACAAAAAATATATATATCTAAACATTCCCTCTAGTATAAATCAATATCCGTCCGCATAATATATATTATAATAGATATATTCCATAACAACTTTTTATAACTACACACAGGAAAAATAATATTTACACGATACTGACTTTTTATTAAAATGTATTGTATTTCTGATTAAAACCTAACATACACCGGAATAGCGCACCTTTTAATTAAAAGAAATATCTTCTTTCATACACTCGTGCTATGTACCACGCATGTATGTACAAAGGAGCTACAATCGACGTGTCTAAACAATTAAAAACATATTGAAATAGTTTAATTTGTTCATATAAAAATAAGAATAAGAGATAGGCTTTTGTAATCTATGTAAGAAAATTTTGCAACACAATTCGGAAAGTTTCTAGCGTTGAAAGTGTTAGAGATTTTTGTAGCATTAACCTGATGTCTTAGCCAGGACCAGGCCAGAGGAAATAAGAAAATTAAATGCAAACCCAGTAGACAGAGGAAATTAGGAATAAGAATGAATTTCCGAGGCATTGCGTGTTGAGCGGCGGAACTCAACGCCGGGCGTTTTCCTACGTACCAGAGCGAAGAGAAGTGTAACTGTTAATAAATAATAATTCATTTTATGAAAATATTCATTCATCACGGCATTCGAGCGGAGATCGAACTCACAACCATCGCGTTACAGTCACACCTTGTGCCCATACATCACAACGTTGGAATCTATTCTTAAAGCACTCCGTTCCCATTAAGACACTTTCTTTTCCCACTTTCCGCCGATTTCTCCAGGTATTGCTTGTGGCGAAACTCAACTTCATATTTTGCTTCGTTACTAATGCGATAAATTGGAAATATTAAATATTTCACTACCCCGAGTAGGAATCGAACACACAACCATCGCGTTACAATCACACCTTGTGGGGTACAAGTGTCACGACATCCTCTAAATGGAACAACAATTATACCTTACCACCTGTTCAGCATATACCAGCATCTATCAATTTTAGTATAATATAAAGCAACGTAAATGGCATGAGCATTTCGAAACAAATTTCGTGAATTCACCAAGTTGCTCTTAATTAAGCATTGCTAATCCGGCGTACTTTAATCAAAACATTGCCCCGGCATTCGGCGTTTAGCGTTGACTGTCAAATTAAATTTAAATGGTAACAATTTATAACTTTATTATGGCATACGACCCACGATCCTAAATCTCGAGCGAAGACATAAAATACTGCGTTACGTACAGTTGACGAAAGATTTAGTATATTTTTGCAGGAAAACGGTCCTTATGTTGAAAATAATAAGAATCATATGTATATTTGTATGCCGTTATATCAAAAGCGCCTGCACGGAATTGTGTTTTATTAACGGGTTATAAAGTTTGAACGGTACACGTCGTTGGCAACTTGTTAGTAGATTCGTTCAGGCTTTAGCCATTTACCGTCATTATTACTCACGAGCTAATTGTTTTCCAATTTTATAATGGGAAGGACTATATCTTAGTTCATTTACATTTTTTTAATAGTCAGAGATAGTCGTGGCGACGTTAAACTCTAAATGTGATTGTTAGTGGGCTTGATCTACTGTAAAAATAATGTATACATTCCTAGGAAACATAATATAGTCAATATTTAAATCCTATAAATCTCCGCTCTGTTAAGACAAACTGTGACCTTAAGCTTCCCACTGAACACAATACATAATAGAATAGTGAGAAACAGAATGTCTTAACACTAGCCTCCCTTTTTTTAAAATAAATATTTAATGTATTAGAATATTATTTTTAGTGTGACATCCGTAAAGGTTTATTTTTATCCTTTATGAAAATAGCACGAGTAGCTGAACGTTTTTAAACTAGATATCGTATTTATCTATCATTTCAATTCATATTTTACAAAGCAAAATGTTTTTTATAAAGTTTACGCTACGCGAAAAATTAAAAATGATAAAATAAATATACATAACAAAATTAAATTAAATAACAATCCTTTTATTCCAAACTAGCGACCCGCTCGCTCGCTTCGTTTGAACTACACAATTATTTATTTACTAATCTAAGCTACTTTCTGTTTCTAATGATCCTAGTGGTTTTTAAGTGCAAGGAAGGTTATGTTAGAATTTATTTTAACTTAAAAATAACTAACCTTTTTTTTTTTTTTCGGGGGGAAATCCTCATGGACTGCCTCCGCCCGGGGAAAGACGGAAAATAACTAACCTAACCTGTACTTAAGACCCCCAAATCTGTAGATTTCACACATAGATCACATTTTGAAATTCAAAATACAAATAGTATATGCGAGAATAAAGACTACTTTTTTATTTTATTTGAAAATAAATAAAATAAATACAATAAATAGATTAGCTTCACGCACACAGTAGGTAGGCAGAGGAAACCTAGTGTTCAGACACTCCGTTCCACACCGCTAGGTTCTGGAGGCATTGCGTGTTGTAAATAAATATTTCATTTCCCCGAGTGGGGATCGAACCCACAACCAGTCGATTTTACAATCATATTTTGTGGCCCTGCGCCACGCCTGGCCTCATTATTAATTTTATTTTATTTACAACAATAAAATATTTTATTAAAATAAACATAAAATTCTTAAGGCAACTGCCGAAAAAGTCATTTGTTAAGACTATGACAAAAGTATTAAGTCAGACTCGGGAATTGACTAGTCAAACCTAGTAGCGCCGGAGCTTCGAGGTTTGACTATAACGATTTTTCTCGCACAAAGCCCTTTCGATAGAGGAAACCCTAAAACCTAGTGTTAAGACACCCTCGTTCCTTACTTTCTGTCGAATTCTCGAAGCATTGCGTGTTGAGTAGCGGAACTCAACGCCGATATGACATATAGATTAACAAAATACAACATACTATAAGCACTGTAATAACAATAATTTCAAAATTTACTTCAACTTAAATTCACGTACACACGAAGTCCTCATAATAATTACATATATGAACGCTTTGTGATGTTTCATAATATCTAAGTTAATTAACTCGACGCCGACGTCCGCCCAACACCGTCGCGTTCGCGTTGGAGATAACTAATTGTAATTAACTAATCACACACGTCTCTCGGTGTGATTAATTATGTGTCGTTTAAGTGTATCCCTGTGACACATATTGATAATGTTTTTGTAGGAAAACTTGAATGTTTTTAATAATTATGAGGCCAGTTGTGGCGCAGGTTTATAAGAATAGAATAGGTTGTGGGTGTGTTTCCGTTTGATTTCTTCCCTCTGTCGTTGAGGAAGCGCGGCGCCAATCAAAACGCTATGCCGGAGAGAGTAAAGTACTTTATTTATAGTGTGTAAAATTTTTCAAAAAGCAATCCAAAACGGTGTTATACCTCTTGTTTTAACTGCATTATACAAAAAAAAATAAAAGCCTTTAATGTAATTTTTTATATTGTGTAAGTGATCTCTATACGTATAATAGATATTTCATGTAAAATAATTTACGAATGTAACTCTGAAAACAGTTATATTCGAAATAGCGTTTCTACTATACACACAAATGTGAAAGTTTGTGGCGATGTATGGATGTTTATTTCATTTTAACGCAAAAACTACAGAACGAATTTAGATAAAATTTTACAGTTATATAACTTATACACCAAAATAACATAGGGTAACAATAGTTTACGGTAAAATAAAATATAATTTAAATATAATATAAAAATAAATTTAAGCAGGCAAAGCTGCGTTTGCCTGCTTAAATTTATTTTTATATTATACTGCGTTTTTTTTTATATTACATAAAACTATTTTTTAATCACAAAACCTCCTAAAATAAAATATTTTAATAATGGATTGTCATTTCTCTATAATATATCCAGAAATAAAAAGAAACTTAATTATAAGCGTCAATGGTTTGCTTGTTAAATACTAACAAAGAAATGGAACACAAGGAAACCGACCGCCGCGCCGTTTGGGCGGCAATCCTTATTTGTCGAAGCGTGTATAACATGTCCAATTAATACTAAGGCAACGCGCCCCCACCCTGTAACTATTACGTTCACCCTCTGTTTACCCACGACCGCGAGTCTTTTGTTTACGCTTAATGGCTTAAATAAAACGGGTCAAATTTGCAAAACGTTCGCTCAGGAAGATTTTAAATACACAATAACACCAATCCAATTTGCACTTTAACTTCAGGTGGTAAAGCATAAATTTCAATTCCACATAAATACTATTAAAACGAGAACGCGCGTATATGCTCGTACAAGCGAGCCCGTAATCGTTTCAAACTCTTGTCTTTTCACCTCTTATTCTAGGGTGGGAATGCTATTACATCTATAAAAGATAACAACTAGAGCCGATTTTCACTTAGCCGTCCATTTAATTTCCTGACCGAAACTCCGATTGTTACATCACTTTGTTTAAGCTGTAATTGAGTTCTTTGGGAGCGTTCTTTTCTGAGGAAATGAATATCAATCACGGCGTCAGAGGACACTAACTTTTGAATTAAATTCTTGGCAAATTCTGAACGAATAGAAAAGGTATTTTGTTTATTTATTATGATTGCTTTCTCGATCAGCTTCACGCTCTATCCCGCATACAACAGGGTAAGCAGAGGGAACCTAGTGTTAGGACAATCCATTCCCAATTTTTCGCCGAATTCTGGAGGCATTCACTTCATACATTCTCGATCAGCGTTCATATAGATAGTCTGTCAGTTTTCGTAACACAGCATTTGCTCCATTTGCTTTTATTTTATATCACAACCATTCTTTTCAATATCTTAAAGCGATATCTTAATAAATCCCATAAAACTCCAATGTTTTAACCACGCAAGCACCTGCTCCCGCTTCGGGCTGGCTTTGAATGCAAAATTAGTCTTGTTTCTTTTTTACCACTTTATGAAATCCTCCGATACAGATAGAATTGAAAGTAAATTGACGTGTCACACTCCACTTTCAATATGAATTTACGATTATTACTGTCTAAATAGAATTTGGTGAAGAAAATTAATGAATATACACTGTCACTTTCAAATATTGTCACGTTCGATACAAGCAGGAAAGTGATATATTCTGGAGAACGTGCCTCGAATATTTTTTCGAGTATTGAATATTGATTACTGCGATTTTAAATATGATAAGAATCAATTACTCTGACGTCTGTGATGTGGTTGTATAACTGCCTACTTTGATTATAAATGGCAAGAATCATTTAAAAAAAATTCCACTGAAAGCTCGTGGCGCAGCGAGGGATTGACAAATTATTGGTTCGATTCTCACTCGAGGATATTTTCATTTTCGTCACTCTGGTGTCCAGGCAATACGCGGCGTTGAGTTTCGCCTTCCAGACATTGTATGATGAGTATCACACAATGTGTCCAGAATTCGATGGAAAGTGTCTTAACTCTACACGCTACTTGCGTGATACAGCGTGAAACTGAAAAAAAAAATAACTGAAATGCCAATATTATCTTTTACCTTATTATTAGATGTATTGACACGAAAAGCTAAATAATAATCTTGTGTGGAAAAACCTATAAAATCATATAAACTACCTATCATATTATTTTACAGTTAAATAATTAAACCAAAAATAAAACCAAATAAACAAAAATAAACCCATAATAATTACAACAAGTCTCATATAAAACCATAAATATGTTTCATTATTATCTTGATGTCTCTATACCTAACAAAATAAATAAACGGTTAAATATTTTAAATTTCTTTACCCTCTTTTCTTTCTCTTTATTAAAAAAAAATACTCCGCAATATTAAGCTCCTTAAGATTTTTTTAAAGGCAGTCGTTTAGTTAGATCTGTTTTAAAATATATATACTTTGAATAGTAGCACAGTTTGTGCATTTACTGTTTAGTTGCAACACACAATTTTTTTTTAAGTTTCACTCTGTATCCCGCTTATAGGAGGGTAGGTAGAGGGAATCTATTGTTAGGACACTCCGTTCCCCACTTTCCGCTGAACTTCCGAGGCGTTACGTGTTTAGTGGCGCAACTCAACGCCGCGGTTTACCTTGTTACCGGAGTGAAGTAATTGATATTTTATTAAATAATAATTAATTTACCGAATATCGGGTATCGGAAATCGAACGCACAACCGTATTTACAATCACACGCTTGTGCCGCTGCTCCACGATAGCCTCATATATTTGATAATAATTAAGTATATACCTAGACATTTGTTAGAATTGGTAATAAATAAAAAGGTCTTTACTTATTTAGAAAACGCATAAAAATTTGAACGTAGCGGGACTCGAACCCGCGCC
>DWAN01005813.1:0-10949 GCA_018230445.1 Heliconius hewitsoni | reverse complement strand
TTACCATCAGGTGACCCGCACGCTCGTTTGCCTTGTCTTTTCCATAAAAAAAAAAACTCTTAATTACTCTTACTTCTCTTTCTCTTAGTTAACTCTTAGTTTTTTATAAGGGACACAGTTAATTTTCTTTAGCTTCACGCTATATTCCACACATAGCAGGGCAGGCAGAGGGAATCTAGTCTTAAGACACTCCATTTTCATTATAACACTTTCGTTCCCCAGTTAACGCCTATTTCTGGCATTGCGTATTAAGGGGCGGAACTTAATTAACGTTATAATTATTTATTTTCAATATTTAAATTGATTTAATGATATTTTCGATTAGTATGAATGCTTTATAGTTTTTTATTATTTAAAATCTTACACAACAAATGTTTTTGTCAAAGCCTTATAGCAACCAGATCATATCCACGTAAGCACATTAAATTTAATACTTATTATGACAATAATAACTTACATTCATTTAATTCATTTCAACTTCAATTTTTTTTTGCTCTTCAAAAAACATTTAAAAGAAATATACACTATATTTAAACTATTATTTTTATACTTATCTTTATGATCTCTGACAATGTCGTTACGTGTATCGCAGTTTGTATGACTGTTTAATATTTTTTTCAAATTATAACACGCATTTAGTTTGACTTTTGACTATCTAATAAAATCTACAAAACGTAATTTGACCCACTTGTACTTGACCAATTTAGGTTATAATTTACCGAGCACATTATATGGCACTTGCAGTATTTGGTGTAGGAAAGCGTGACTTTTAATTTTAACCTATAAATTTCTTAAACGTTATTATAATAATTCAATTACCCAAAGACGGTGATTACAATCAAATAATTAAATATTCATAGCACAAATGCCTTTTTGGTGATTCTTGCTTGGCAATTTTTTGTACTCGATACATTGAAGTATATTTTAAATAAACCAGTAATTTAAAAAAAAACTTTTTAAAAACAAGCTTTCTAGTTTTTTTTTATTTATTTTACAATATAATTAGCCGCCATTTTGTTTCAGCGGCCATTTTGGATTAACAATAATATTGATAATTGACTAATTGACCATATATAATTCACTGTTCCGCTTAACCTGAAACTGGGGAGTGGGTCAAATTAGGCTTGCAATATTTCACATACACTAACTAACACTGCAAGTCAAATAAAAGCTTGTAATCATTTCATCGTCACAACTAACTAAAATAGTACCGATGAGTATTAACTTGGGTCATCTTTAACTTATTCGAACTTGATACATTTAGTGATAAGATACTCCATTCTCCATTTTCCGGAGAAATTCCGAGATATTGTTTGTTAAATAACGAAGTCTAAGACAGCACTTTATTGAGTTGGATTGTATAAAAAATATTAATAATAGGGTGAATCTCTTTCTCTTTTTTTTTCATTTAAATAACAAAACGCTACCATCTTATTTCAAACTTTGATTATTAGATTAAAACATCTTTTTTATTTTATACCTATAAGAGTCGTTGAGTCGTTAAATTATTGATTGTAATTGTTATTATTCGCGTGTTGGATGTATAAACCGCTCTAAAAATATTTTCTAGGAACATTTTTTCTATATTAAATATGTATTAGGCCTTTAAAACTTTCTTGTAAATTGGTCCAAATTAAATAAAATTTTATACAAAAGTTTGTTGAATTTGACAATTTTATTTTACTTAAGGCATAAAATATGTTTAATTAAATTATTGATTTAAATAAAATATAAACAAAGTAGAATTTTGAATAATTAATTGGCAAAATTATTTTCTTAAAAATGTAAAATTTTAGAAAAATAAACAATAATGGACTAAATTTGAAACTTTGATGATGTTTGAACAGATTAAATAAACTTAGAATATCACTAAAGAACCAAATAAATTGATTCTTTTCGAAAATGTCAACTTTATCTAAAATAAAAAAAGAATTTCAATTAATTTCTTACAGTTAATATAATTATTAAGTCATAAACAATTTCTTTTTCTTTATTCATAATTTTGTTGTATATCCAAAAATCTTCGCTTAATAAGAACACAGCATTTTGTAAATCACTAGATTTGTCTAAGAATAATTTCACATTTAAATGCAATAATTATAATAGACGAATAAGACTAAACATAATTTCATTTTCACACATCGCACATCGATAACGAGAAGTTATGTATAAAAACAACAAAAGGAGTAACTTTGCAGGTAATATATGAAAACAATCCTTGAATTACGTTTTTATTAGGTAAAAAAACTAAAGAAAATTGTTTTTTCAAAAATCTCGTTAACCGTGTGAAATATATAGAAACTCATACATACATCAATTCAATATTCCAAGAAGTATTGATAGAAGGAACCAAAAAATTATAAAGTATTCTATTTACAATACTAGAAGTTCATACAAAACAATTGTCATAAATTTTGTTAAAAGACTAAATTGAACCCTGTACTAGCTAGCACCTTTTTCTTGAGGCCAGAGCAACTCCGGGTGGTTTAACATGTAGTAGGTCATGTGCTTCTCGCTACCATACGTAGAGGCCTTCGACCCTAAACACATTAAGAACTGACTCTTCTCCAAATTCTTATCACAGTCCACTGAATGGAACTTATGTACTAACGTCTCATCAGTTATCCGGAACACTGTTAAATTGGACTTAATCAACGTCTCGAACAGTTGCACGTCTTCCAACCCCCAACCCTTAATACTTAAATCGAAACCACCGACCCTCTCGAAATCACATTTGTATATACTAAGAATACCAAAACCGAATTGTCTGAAGTAACCGTAATCGTCGTTGATCTCTTTACTGTACTTTAAATTAACTAAGTCTTTATCACTCACGTTAGTATTAACACTGTCTGCAAATTTACCTAGATCACTGTCCATCACAAGAATTTCGCCTTTGAACTTGTTATATTCGTCACCGTAAACTACTTCTGGATTGAACTCACTGAACACTATTGGAAAGTACACTTGGTAATATTTAATAGTATTAATCCTAATTCGCATAAGAGTTATGTGATTGAACATCATGTCTACATCAATGAAAAACGTTAAATCGTCACTGGCACATTTTTTCAAGCCTTCAGTCAAAGCGGCACCTCTTGAGAACGTTGTGGAGCCCATGTATACAATTTTCATATCCTTTCCATACTTTTCCCTATAGAAATTGACCAAGGACTCTGAATTGGTGTAGTCCAAGGGACTCTTGCCGTCCATATAAAGAACGACAATCAAGGTGACAGTTTCATCACTCTTCAGGACCACATCCTCATAATTCTTCATGAAACGGTTAAATATTTCAAATCTGCCCAGCAAAGGCAGAATGAAGTGTATCCGCCTATCGTAAATTGGATATTCGTATTCGTCATCACTCCACTTCAGTACTTTTGGTAGATTATCCTGTAACTTATGTATGCCATTCTCGAGCGCTTCTCTGACATTCAGTTTGTCTAAAAAGCTATTCGGACTTTGCTGGTTGGGATCATCGAAGTCTTCATAGTCGTTATAAGTTTTTCCATTTGGATCAAGCTGTTCCGATATTTCCGGCTCTTCTGCCGGTGGTGGATCTCCCATTGGTAGCTCCCGTATTTCTAGACCTGGAATTGAAACCACACTAATATAATATTGGCCGCTGGCAATAAAGGCACCATCGCTGTTTACCATGCGATTATTCCGATTTAATATAATTTATAGAGAATAAACAAACTGATCACTTTTTCTTAGGGTTTGTCGTTATTATTGTCTGCCTCAGATAAGAAGACAAAAGGTAGCCTCAATTTCCGCCAAACAATATTCAATGTCTTGAAAACTGGAAATTAGAGCATGGCGTATCGTAACACTAGATTCTCTCTGCGTAAGACGTAAAACGACATGCATCAAATGCAGTAAGAGGATAAAATTGTTACCAGTAAAAGATTGCTGCAAGTACGCATGTCTTCTTACAGCGGCTGTCATCTTTCTTCCTCTGTAGCGTCGATACTTCAGTAAGAGGTCGAGGACGATGTCGACGCCGTGGAGAGGTTGCAGACGAATGTAGCCGTACAGTAACTCATTGAAGTCTATGACTCGTCCACGTTGTCGAGACGGAGCGTTTATTATTTCCATTACCTGGAATTTTATATTATAACAAATCGTATTATGTTATTTACGACAACATTATTGGTATGCTTTGATTAAAATACAGTGTGATATATAATACACTCATTATAAAACAAAACATGATTTAGAATAATTTTTATTGTCAATTTAGCTTTACGTTTCTCTTGTTTGACCTAGAAAAAACGATGTGTAAGACAGTCAGTTCTCTGATTTTTAATCATTTCTAGCGAAACGGCGTGGTAATTTAACAAAATAAAAAAAAACATATTTCAAAATAAATTAAGTTACAATATTAGATAAGAAATAGTTAATTATATAATTAACCATATTTTTTATTAGTAAGTATGTATATGTATTAAGAATTAATAAAAATAATACATTAAAACTTAAATATACTTTACTTGTCATGCACTCATAAATCAAAATACTACAAATTAATCCTAGCTTTCAAATTTATCTAAAGTGTATACAGTACGGTCGGCAAGTCTTGGCCGCTTTGAAATTAACCACAACTTGTTGATTGTACTGTTCTTTAGATGTATACTTTTCTAATAGAAAATTCACTAACCTCCCTTATAACGTCATCTAAAGCCTCTTTCAAGGGTGTTTCTAATCTTCTCTTCGGATTGGAATGGTTAATGGAATAAATAGATTTACTAATAAAATCAAAAGGCACGATGTCATCGAAATTATCAGCTTTATATCTGTTGAAATCTATTGGTGCACCTGAAAAATAATTAAAATAGTATTAAATTTTTGCCAATTTATATTTAAAAAAAAACAGTTTTACTCTTTTTCAGCAGGGTAAAGAAAGGGAAACTTTGATCAAGATTTCATCTCCAGCTGCTGCATAATTATGGAGGCCTCATGCCTTGAGAGGCGTAACTCAACGCCACGCTTTGTTGTATACCAGAGCGGGGCAACGAAAGAAATTTAAAATAGTCCTTCCTTTAAGTGTGGCTGGAATCCATAATCATTACGTTTATTGTCAAACTATTCCACTGCACCACAACTGACTCAATTTTAATATTAGTGGACGCCAAAATCTTGTTGCAAGATGGATGTACCTACAAATATAATTTAATTTAATTAAGAATAGCAAAATTTATTTTTTATATAATAAAAAATGTTTTACTGTTCTTAAGAAGTCGTGGTCATTATATTTAGGGTCTGCTTAGAAACATGACGGGTTATTTTTATAGTACTACAACTGTCTACCAACATCTAAAAAACACGTAATTTATAATTGAATAAGTATTTGTTACTTATAATTACAATCTAAATGGAAACAGAGTGTCCTTACACTAGGTTACCAGATACTCTCAACCTACTCTGTGCTCAGTGAGGAAAACTGCTTCAGCTTCACGCTCCCGCGTATCCCGCACACAGCAGTGTAGACAGAGGGAACCAAGCTCTAAGATACTCCGTTCCCCACTTTCCGCCGAGCTCTGAAGGCATTACGTGTGGAATAGTGGAACTCAAAGCCGCGATTTGCCTCGACACCAGCGCGAAGAAATGAAAATATAAATACAAATAAATATTTCGTTTCCTCGAGTAGGGAACGAATCCACAACCAGTCGATTTTACAGTCACACTTTGTACCCACGACACAGCGTGAAGGTAAATAAAGTAAAACCTTCCACACAATAGATACATGATTTTCCACCTCACCTAATATACTATTATCCCCCAAGTACCCCGGCTCCCCTATCTTCTCGGGGAACAAAGGAACCCCGTCCGCCAGCATGTAATCCTCCACTTGTTCGCTATCCACCCCCAACGCGCGCATCGACGACGCTATATCCCTGTGCAAATCCAACGATTGCTCTCTTAAGTCTTGAATCTGAAGATTCTGAAATGAAAGATGTGAGGTATTAGAGAAATGTATTATTGTTTAAAAAAAATGCTTATTTTGTCTATTGATTAAAACTCACTAAAAAACGAGGCCGTCGTAGCGCTATAAAAGTGACAGTTATGGGTTCAAATACTAGTCACACACGTGGAAATAAATAATGAAATATTTTTTATGTTCTCGTTCTGGTAACAATAACATAGCAAAGAGCGGTGTCGGGTCCTGCTACTCAACACGCAATTCCCCCAGAATTGGGAAACTGAGTGTTTCAACAGTAAGTTCCCTCTGCCTACCTTGCTATATAGCGGATACAGAACGAAGGTAAAAACATCATCACGTCCAATCAGACATATTCCCAGCCATTTTTAAGATTTAGTGCTTTTTATTTTCAGTTTTCATTATTACAATCATAATAATGCATTTTAATCTGATAGCATCGTCCTTTAAGTACGAGAAATAGCAAAGACTGTTGACATAAGATATTTGATCGCTCGCCCGATAGTAGTTCGAGCGTGTAAACAACCTCGTACACACATCGCTTGTAAGTACTTTTGTATTTTTACATACTCATACGAAAGGTTAAGGATATGTGAAAAAAAAATAACAGGACACGATCCCGCGCTTTCTTGAAACTGCTTGCTGTTGGAAGATATGTAAGAATCACGGGTGAAAATATTTTATTTATTTAGTGTAAAATGATATTTTAAAAATGTTGATGATAATAAACCTAGATTTGTTCTTTTCAAATTCCATTTTTTTTTTCAGTAAAATGATTGAACAATATAATGCCAAAAGTTTAATAAATTTATTTATTGTGAATATTATTACAAATAAAGGCAGAGGGAATATAACACTATATTCCGCATACAAGATTTAAGACACTCCATTCTCTATGTTCTGCCCATATTTCCTAACAATGACGGAACGCAACGCGTTTACGAAAAATCTTTCCTCCGATTGGGAATAAGCCGTTGCGTTTTCCGAAAAAAAAACGATGTATCATTTTTATAATTATCAAGCTAAAATATATATTGCTGCCTAGTCTGTACTGTGTACGTACATAATGCGTTCAATGCACTGCATTATTTGTATTGATCGATTGTTTATAATTGAAATAATTAATAGAAATAAGTAATTATTATTTTATTTTATTGAATTATGCAGCCCCACTTCACCGCTTAAAATTAATTAAGAAAGATCTCTTCTAAAAAAGATAATAAAAATATCTAAATTCCAAAACCAAAATTAAAAAACTCACAATTATCACCTACCTCTATCAATTCTAAATTAGCTTACAAAGCAAACACACCCAAAAATATCAATTAAAATTTAAGTAATATTAAAACGTAACAAATGAACGCAGCTTTCTCAGTCAATCTCTAATTAATCTAAAATTGTCTGTATATCAGGGTTTAATTACAAATGTTAATGCTTTAAAAAAATTACCCAATCCAGTAAGCTAGAACCTCGATCATTATATACAATACATAAAAGGTACAGACAGATACATTAAATAGTACCTAACTAAGGACTAACGACGTCTCGTAAAATGTAAGCGATCAAACGCTGAGCCGAGCAGGAACTACGGCTATATTTGCAACATTGTAGTTTTGTTTTACTAAATCATGCTAACAGATGGGTCATTGTTGAGCTTTACAGTCGTTTGCTGTATTAGACTGTGAACGCAACGGGTTTAGGTTCGATTTGCACTCGGGTAAATATATTAATTTCATTTCTTCGCTAAAGTATTGATAGAGACAAAGCGCTGCGTTCCGTTCGACAATCATTATGAAATGTTTCGAAAATTTAGCGGTTCATGGGTAACAGAGTGTGTGAATGTAGATTCCCTTTGCCTATTCTACTATATGCGGAGTACAGCGTAAAGCTAAAAATATATGTATATATATAAATAATAAATAAATATAATACTAGATATAATTTTAATTCGAATTTTTAGGTAACTCATTTTTAAATGACAGAATTGTGTCATGTTGATGTTAAAATATTAATATCAGTAGCAAAGTAGTTTATGTCGAGAAGGTCTTCCTAAACGGCATTCGAGCCGACGACGCAAGTCTTTTGTTCTATCCATATTAAGATACCGGTATCATCAATATTTTTAAGTAAAACAAAAAAAAATTATAAGATAGAGTACATCATACAGCCTATTAAGAGATAATAAATGTTAATTTTGTAAGTTTTGTAAGTTATCATGGTACTATGGTATAGCATCTGAGTATGAACGAAACGGGTTCCATTTCCCTAAAAAGACCCTAAAAAGACAATGCCTAATAATTATAAATATTAATGCCCATTTGAATAAAAGAAATCTTATTTTATTATTTATTTAACTATACAAGCTAACCCTCCTGGTACAAGGTAAAGATCGAATAGAACGTCTCGTGTAATGAGAGGCAATTACGAATAACTAACAACGTTAATGATGTCGAGGATTATCTCATGCTTGTTCAATATAGTCTTTTTAGCTTTACAGTGTATCTAGCACAAAGCAGGGCAGACAGAAGGAACCTGGGAACCCAATAAAAAAGAAATTTCATTTACATTAAGATGCTTTCGTTTCCCATTTTCCACCTAATTCTGGAGATATTGCGTGTTGAGAGGCGGAACTAAACGCCGCGCTTCTAATTTCCTTGGGTTACAGTCGCACACTTATACTCCTGCGCCACAACTGGCTTCAAGTTCTTGCCTCGTTAATTAAGTAACTAATAAATACTAAATACCTTAAAATAAGTATGCAATCTGTACATTTGCCGATGATCTTTAACCGGATGCAGTGTGATAGCTCGATGCACTTCCCGCTTCTTCAGCCTGCCGGTGTACGCCGCAGCGCCGCTACCGTTGTGATGCAGGATGGTCTGCATCTGCAATGGGGGCGCATTGTGTTTACTTAATAGTGACGTCACAGTTTTAAAACAGATCGCCCCTAGTGTTACATTCATGCTATTGTGTTGTTAGTTTATTATTTTTTATTACACTTATAATTTTTAGATATACGTGTAAATATTTCAACGAAGCAGGATTTGAATTGGCGTCTCTTAGAGGTCCAAGTCACTCTGCCTCAGCCAAGGCAGTTGTTCTTATTAAATTGTGTTGAAATTACAATTAGAATTACAATTTTTTTTTTTGTTACAACTTATTGTCTTTAGGGATAATTCTTTGTAATTGTTTTTTGTCACGTGTATTTATTAAAAAAACACGCTTACGCACCTACGCACCATAGAAAGACTCCACACTTAGAAAATAATGTTTTAATAACCACAAAATGATAACATGAACAAAAATATCAACCCAAAAACCTCAAAAATTCTGATATTTTTTTAATAAGTTTACTTTAGAAACGTTTTAATACCAAGAATTCAAAAAGGAAAACAGCAGGAAAATGCAATTCTACTTAGAATACTCTTCACTGACGTGTTTAGATTTCGTCGTACAAAAATGTTTATAAAATACACTGTAATGCTTAGAAGGTCACATATTGAAACTTATTCATGCCATGATCTTAATGATTCTTGAACAGTTAAGAACTTATTAAAATAAAAAATGAAATTAATAAACAAATAAGTATATGTAAATACGTACTAGGTGTAGAGCACTTAACAATTTTTTTTAGCTTCACGCTATAACAGGGTAGGAAAAAAGAACTTGTAAAGGACCACACACCAATCCCAATTTTGAAGACGCTCGAGGAGGCAAATTCAAGTTCCCTAGGTTCCCTAGGTAATATATTAGAATATAGCTTTTTCCAAGAATTGACATATCCAATCAAAAAAAATATCCTATTCGAAACAGTAGTACCCGAGACCATGCGACCTCTACAGCTTTATAATTTTAGTACAAATTTGTAAGGCCTTCCATAACCATCAAGTCACTATTAAATCTATACTAGAGAAATCAAAAATGATTATTACAAATGTTATAGACGTATAATGTAATATAATAAACAATTATATATAATTATTTTTATTGATATTCCATTAACGAGGAAATGAAATATTTATTTTCATTTCTTCGCTCTGTTGTCGAGACAAATCTCGTTGAGTTCGGCCACTCAATGCCTCTAGGATTCGGCTTAAAATAGGCGATGGAATGTCTTAACACTATGTACCCTCTGCCTACCCTGTGTGCTGTGTATAGCGGGAAGCTGAATAAGATTCAATTTTATTTTTTTACTATTATAAATGTATATGTATATTGTAATTTCCAATAACATTAACAAAGGAAACGATGCAATGGAAAATATTAGAAATAATCTATTTACATTAATGTCAGCGGATCACAGAACATAAGACGGTCGCACGATAACTATCGATCAATTAGTCGTACACGATGTTTTGAATTAACATTAAATGGTTTGTTAGGTTACATTTTTGCTTTCATTTTGCCGACAAGTATACATGTTTAATTATAATAATAAATTATATAAGAGATCGATTATACTTTACTGGTATGTACTTATAATAACTACGTGATAGGTCTTTTGTTTTTTTTTTTCTGTAACCCGCATATAGCGGGATAGGTACAGGGAATCTAGTATTGATATTCTTTACTTCCAATTAAGACACTTCCGGTCCCCATTTTCCGCTGAATTTTTTCCCCTGCGCCACGACTAGCATCCTCAGCTCTTTTCTGATTATATTTAATTTATTTTCATTTCCCCAGTCTAACAGAACGTGGTTGTAAAATGTAAATGTTAACACTCCCCGAAATAAGATTAAAACCTACAATTATTATTAATATTTTTACTTCCATACGCCCCCTCTATGCCACTACGTATATAATTAAAGTAAATTAATTGAACACGATCACTATCTCGTACAAAATAACGTTTCTTAGATATAACTAATTGAAATTTATAATTGATCGACCTTTGTGTAGGTGATGTTTGATAAAAAGTTATTTAGTATTTACATTAACTAATGATGCCAGTCGTGGCGCAGCGGCACAAAGTGTGACTGTAAAGCCGACTGGTTGTGGGTTCGAT
>DWAN01005812.1:0-10949 GCA_018230445.1 Heliconius hewitsoni | reverse complement strand
TTCTTTGATTTTCACGATTATTACACATTTTAAATGAAATTATTTTAACCGGATTTATCGCGTATATTTCGTAATTTTATACATTTTTGGATACCCGACGTTTCGAACACTTTACCGCGACCACGGATGTCATGCAGTAAGGTAGCCTAATGTAACCTTTTCCCTAGAATTTATTATAGCATACCTATTTTCCATAGAAAGTCTCCAAGTTATTTGCTATTAATTTCCAATAATCATTACTTAGTAACCTACTTTCAATCATTAGGTACTAAATATATGTATTTGACATTTGATAAAACATATCAGCTGATGTACTTAATAAAACCCAGATAATATTAATGTATTGGTGTTATTAGTATACGCAAATTGATATTGTGATTATTTATTTTTTATTAGTTCATTAATCTGTTAATAATTCAATAACAAACAGATGAATTAATCTTTTATATTCTGTTATATAATATATAAAACAAAAGATTTATATTCTTTCATTTATTAAATCTAATCCCAAACACTTTCAGTACAATATGAGACAATATATATAATAAGTATGTACTAGCTATTAAAGTTAAACAGATACAATTAATACAAAGGAAAATTTCCGTGGGACTTTACGATTAATGTTTTAAACAATGCAAGGAGCAACTACGTAAATAAAAGAAACGAAAAATATATTTCACATTTACTAAATTCATCCTAGCTTCCTGTCAACATGTTGGGCTGCATATAGAACTAATAAGGTCAATTAGAGCCATATCCTCTTTATTCTGTTTAAGTTAAAAAAACAAGTATATATACATAGGATTTTTAAATAAATACTAAAATAATTCATACCTGCATTACAGTAACTGCTCCATAGGTGATCGCAATCCAGTATATAGATCCTAGCAGCACTCCACCCGCAATGAAGGGGCTTATTTTATGTGTAATTTCTTCTAACGCATCTAATAAGGCCACAAACGCCCCCATTGAAGGAAAAACTAATATGTATTCAGCTTTACATTGGGGGCAAAGAACTTTTCGACTTATATTTCCGCGTTGTTTTTCGTCAACCCACCGCTGGAGGCAGCTTTGGTGAACCTGGAATGCAATTTTTGTTTTAGAAATAGACATATAACACGTTTCGATATTACACAGTACAAGAATTGATATTAATATAACACGATTTTGAAAAATATGCATTTTAAATTTACATTTTCTTTTTTTCCGTTCAATAACCCCTTATTACCGCAAATTCATTGCTATAAAAAAATATCTCATTTTGTTTGAGAAATGAAAGTACATATGCGTTTTGTCCTTTGTAAATGAAGTTGATAAAATTTAAGCTTGCTTTGTTTTTTTTGTTTTTGTTGTATTTTTTAATTTTTGTATTTCATCATAAAAATGAATTTAATTTATTTTTCTTAATAAAAACTTCAAGGTAACTTCCTTTTTCATTTATGTAGTAGTTGGAACGAAATTTAAGCTATCATAAAATTTTACACCTTAAGATTTGGTTTCGATATAACACAGTACACATTGCCTTTTTTTATTATTTCAATGTTTCTTATAACATAGTTTCAATATAACACAAGACAAGGTCTCGATACTACACGGTATACCTTGTTTCGTATAACACGGTTTCAATATAGCATGGTACGAAGTAACCATGTTATATGAGGGACACCTGTGATACAAATGCCTATTGCATGTCTATTGGAGGAATTCAATGCTAGGGTTTTGTATACCAGAGCAGGCATACAAAACCCTAGCATTGAATTCCTCCAATAGACATGCAATGCCCCAATATGCTATATATTACAAAATGTGAAAAATGTAGTGTCTATAAAAGAGCCTGTCTTTGTCTACTCTGTTATGCAGGAAAAAACATGGCTGTTTTTTTATAAATCAAATCAGTACTTACTCAGTTCAAAGTATTTTGGCAATATGATATATAATATAGCAAGGTAGTCAATATTTGATTATCTTATTTATGTTAAACACATTTCTGATAAAGATAAAATGATTAGATATGTACAAATTTGTAATTAACAATAATTATAAATTCAATCTCGATACAAACATGGTTAAATCACATGTCTAAATTCAACATAAACATTGTATTTCTAACTCCCACACATAGCAGGGTAGACTGGGAACCTAGTCTTAAGACACTTCGTTCCCCACTTTCTGCAGAATTCTACGTGTATGCATGTTGAGTGTTACAACTCAATGCTGCGCCTTGCCTAATTACCAGAGTGAGCACAATGAAAATATTTAATTCCCCTGAACAGAAATCGAACCCATAAACATTGCATTTACAGTCGCAACATGCCATAGGGGCCTTGAGGTTCAATAATGTTTTGTATTATAGTCATACTGTAATATTTTATTCAAATTGGTAATGTGCCATAAGTTATAAAAAAAAATAATATTTATGAATAAAGAAAAAAATATGAAAATTAAATTAACAGTATCATTCATAAACTGTTCATTAGAATAATAATACATTATCATTTTAAATAAATATTGTTTAAAATCATAATAACATAAACTATACAAAACATACATTATATGAAAATTAAATAAAAATGATATTATAAGATTTAGTGTATACTAATATTTAAACTGTTTAACAGTTATATATATTTACTAAACAAAATTGATAAGTTTAAGTGTTGTTCATTGTAATTATAACAATGACATTTGTTCACATATTGTATTTTTATCAATATATCCTTTTTTTTATTTGGAAATTATTTGAATATATTATATTTAATAATATACTACAATACATAAATTATAATTCTATGTTAATTATAATTTAGCTACCACATATTTAAGGGATTATAAACAACTTGACATTTAATATTTACCCATTTCGTAGTGCCAATGCATTTGCAAGGCTGAACCCAAGCAGCCAGCTTATCATCTGCCTCCGTGGCAAAACATACCCAGCAAGATTTAACACTGTCATCATCTACAGATTGCAGTTCTTGAGAATCTATTACATTTGAATCTAAAATGTTTTGTTGTTTCGAAACTGCTGTGCCCTTGCCAGACATTGTTGATGAAAATTTGATATCACAACACTATCCTGCAGAACTAATGTATTAAAATGAAGCACTATTAAAATATAATACAAAATTACATACAATCAAAATAAAAGTTGGGGTCAAAAAACTTTTACGTTGTGTACGACTTTGCAATATAATTGATGGGTACTTTCGTCAGACCAATACACGAAACACCAAAGACGACACTTTTCTAATCTTTGACATATGTCATTTGACAGTTACTTGTAAAAGAACATGAACAGTTATATTATCTGTACTTTTACTTTTTTTAACATTAATTTCCCTACTGTGTAAAATTATCTCTTTTTTACCCATACGTATTTTAGTAGGTATAAATTTTACTGTACAAGTTATTGAAATTGAGAGCCCTCTAGTTTGCAGTGGCTTTATGTGTGGCTTTATAAAAAGGCATGATGCCTGCTTTTGAGTGACAATCGCCCGGGACCTCCCCTATTTTTCACCATAAGCTGCACAAAAACCAAACAAGAACGTGGCATTTTAGTCTTCGTGTTTCATGATGATCTGGAGTATCAAAACACGGTGTATCTGTTAATTGAGGCAGAGACGTCATCGCATATATAAATGTATATTTATGTATGCGATAACGTCTCTGCCTCTTTGTAAGTTCTGATCATCGCTGAAAAATATGTGACAAGTTAGTAAATAAGCTTGGGAATCACTAAAATATCGTCAGGAATGTTTTATATTTTCCCGGAAGTTCCTTGTTAGCATTTTATCCCTTTCTCTCTCAGAATTTGTATGCCTCATCTTTATCAGTACTTTCGTTTGGAGCTTTTATAGCTCATCCTTTTTCTTTTTAAACAATATTTATCTGAGGCCTTATGATCCTAAAATGCTTTCTTCTTCCTCTTTACAGTGTCTTTCACTTCGTTATTGCACATTATATGAAAATTAAATAAAAATTTGTTGTACGTTTTACTAAAACCTCGTCCTCATTTACTTCATATTTATAAGAAGTTGATGACGGTTGAGGACGGAATGAGGTGAAAGAGGCTACATACCTCCTACCTAAACTGTAGCATTTGGCGCTCCCTTCTTTCTGTTAGATGTCACTTCAATAAACGTGCAATATAATATCTCATAGCTAAATGTCCACTTTACTCTTAGGTATCTACATTATTTATTTTGGTGAATTCCTAACACAACGGAAAAAACTTGATGCATAAGACATTTTACTAATTAGACACTTTAATTTTATTACACACTTGTAAAAAAGATATAATACTTAATATATTACAGTTATCTATACTTAGATGCTATAAAGGACAATAAGCTGTAGGTATTATTTTATAAAATTTATGAAATTGCCTTTGGTCTGTTATAATATCATATGTCAATTGTCAATGTCAAATGATATGTCAAGTTGATAATACATGAATATAATTTAAAAATTGAACCTGTGTAAAAGGATCTAGTTCTTTTACTTTCATAATATTCTTTTTTAAATTAATTAAATTATTACGCTAATATTTCCTTTTAGTTGCTCGAGTTAAGTTCCAAACGAAACTTACTTATTACGATATTAATATTTAAAAAAAAAGGAGAAAGCTCGTATTAACTATTAAGGTAAGTTTTTGGATTAATCTGATAAATAATACATTCTACAGTGTATATATTATGTACAATATTATTTATTTTATCAATAAGCTTTCTACTTTATATAACATATAACTTTGATGATATAACCTGCAATAACAATTAGATACATTCTTTTACATAATAGGAACTTCATTTAAGTTGAAATTGCTTATCATATTTACTTATTTCATTTAAAATTTCACTTTTTATTATTTTAATTATACATATAACTCTAAAACATTTAATTTATACATCATTATTTTAGTAAAGGTAAAAGTAATTATATATTATAGAACAGCAGAACAGTGTCTGAGTATAAATGATATAAAGCTTATTTCCCCCTCAGGAGAATTAAATATTTATTTTTTTCCCCTTTCTGGTAAATATAATTTGGCATTGTTTTCTGTCATTTAACAATCAATGTCTCAAAATTTATATACAGGTTAAGTTGGAAAAAAATAAATTAAAATTTTACATGAACATTGTGGAGTAGTATTAATATACATTATAAGGAATCTTTTTTATCTAGAACAATCACATAAATGTTTGTATTAAAAAGTGCATTTTACAATATCCAATGTTGCACATATACAGTAGTGTATACAATCACATCTTTTTAAAGAATAGGTTAAATAACTTTCTATTATATAACTATGATAATAATTTTTTACAGTAAAAAAATTAAGGACAGTATTATATTTTGTGTGAAATTTTAAGGATATTATGTTTTCTATTTTCAATTAAAATAATGTATTTTAAAAAATTAATAAAAAACAGACTAAGGTTTTTGATAAATACAGTTATTGAAATCTAAATTATGTACCTGCAAGTAAAATAACCTCAAAATATCAACACCCAGTTTCTTAGAATGCGGCCTTGATATTCCAGTGGAGGGGAATGAATAAGGCTATACTCACATATTATAAAATGTTTATCAGTCATTTCTTCATGATGATAAGTAATGAAATATTTTAAACCTTTAAAATATAATAATATTAATTAGGATGATATTTTTAACGGTCACCAAAATAGTTGTCAAACAAAAGTGTGGCAAACAGAAAATAGTTGAATGTATAAATATGCCTTTGCTTGATTTCAATTAATTGCAATATTTTAAGTTATATAACATTAAAAAATACCTGCGATGTTCAATCCTACTAATATTATAAATATGAATGTTTATTTGGATTGGATGTTTGGTCCACTTTCATTTGAAAACTAATTAGCAGATTTAGATAAGACTTTACAGCAGTAGCTCATACATCGGGATAACATAGGCCATAATTTATTTTAAAAAAAATGTATAATTTGACTATAATATAATAATGAGCGAGCAAAGCCACGTGTGAGTCGCTATTACATTGTATGCCCGTTTAAAACGAGCCTTATACTTCCAATTGGTCGTGCGAAACTATAGGTCGGCGAATGTCTGACCGACGCCAGTGCAGTGGTAGAGACTCGCGGTCCCACGCATGCCGTCTCAATCGTACGAGATTCTAAGTTTTAGTGTAACTTTCCCTTTTATCTAAACAATATCTTGTTGTGTTACGTCATCAGATTAGGTGAGTAGCACGTGATCCGCGACCACGATTTGGTCTTACTTTTTTATCACTTTGTAGCATATAGATAATATTTATAATATGCGACACTTCTGTCATTACTTTTTGTTTAAACTTAAGTGCATGTGAAATCGGCTTCTATTTGAAAGTTTATCTCATCTTTAGAAGTTCCAACAGGTTATTTTTATGGGATACGTAAAAAGTTAACTTTGCTATAACAATAATATAACCAGTTTAATTATATATGTTAAATTAATTAAATTTAATGTAAAAATGTTGCGTATCGGATTTCATTTTAATTGCAAATAACGTTATAAAGTACTTGTTTTTAATATCCGCTTGTTTTTACTTGTTTACCGTTTCGGTTGTACTAAATTAAAAAGAGTAGGCTTAAGAAATAACTACTTAAAAAAATTGTTAGAAACAATTTAATATAATTACAACATTACGAACTGGTTCTCAAGGATTGGTTTGTACAGAGATCTATAGCAAAGGCCACGTCGTATAAGGTCTAGAATGTATCGTTATAGCGTGGTCTTCGTACGTGCATTCACGCATGATTGCACGAATGTGCTTTACTTCGTGCAAGCTCCACAAAACGAGGGCGAAGATCCGTTACGAAAAAGAAAATATATAAACGTTTAATACCTTTTAAATGAAACTTATTTTTAAATCGTAACATATAGTATTGCTTATTTCATATTTGATACTAATATTGAATATTCAGCATAATGTGCTATTATAAATATTCATAATGCACCTTTTTGCAATATTGCAATTGTTTTAATAATGCACTTATTAAATGCAATCAATAACTTATGGGTGTAGCTGCAGTTCAATTGTACTGTTAAAAAAATAAAGTCATATTCTATTAATAAACACGATTTGCGATAAACATATTTTTGCTTTAATATTTTTTTTAGTTTAGAAGTTTAAATGGCAAAAAATGTTATTTAATGTATAATAATCAACTGAATAAAAATAGAATACACATACTATAAATACGTATTTTCCCTTTTACGATTAATCCACTTCGGTTAATAACAAAATAAACATAATTATTGTACGCAGAATGTAAAATGTATATGATAAGAATATACTGTATATAAAGAAAATGAGTGGTAGGTATGTACTTGCAAATATATGACAACTTGTTTATGTTTTGTAATTTGTAAGACGCATTTCCTGCTATTATCCACTTGTAGGCGCATATTTTTTTCCATGTGGGAAAATTATTTGTTTTTTAGCTTCATGCTGTACCCGCTCATAGAACGGTAGTCAGAGGTTATCTAGGGTAGTGTTATGACACTCCTTTCCCATTAATACACTTACGTTCTCTCAGTTGCGTAGTGAGGGGGGTGGGATCAATGGGGATCAATCATGCCCCGGGCACTACACAAAAAGGGGCGCCAAAAGGTCTGCAAAACTATTTAAATATATTAAATTGGAAGTATATTTTATATATACACTTATATGATGTTCGTCTGGGGGGCGCTGAATAGGTATTTTGCACCGGGCGCGAGTTACGCCCCCTTCGCCACTGCGTTCCCTACTTTCCGCAGAATTCTGGAGGCATTCCGTGTTAAGTGGCGGAACTCGATGCCACGCTTTGCCTTGTATAGTCTTGCAGTCTTTACTTTTTTAATTAATATTGGTAGGTATTGCTTAACTGTGATGAAATGTTGCAAATACATTTACATTAAATACACATATAACGAATTTTGAAATATTTATCAAGTTCATTCAGATCTAATAACCGTTTTAATTGATAGACATGCTTTGCATCCGCACTTAAATATGCCAATTAGCGTGTAACTAACATTAAATCAATACCCGATTTGACGGCAATTTCTAATAAATTTAATTTTCTATATTATCTATTCATTATTTAAGCTGTGTACTTCATATGATATACCAACCATATTAAAATAATTTAACTGGAATTGTTTATGTACTAGTCATAATGTCAAATGGCACTTTCTTATCAGCAACTAAGTAACGAGGGACCTCTTAACTGTTATCTATATAGATCTAAAGTTCAATGTCAGTTGTAATTGCGGTTTACATGCACACCCGCAATAATGAATATTAAGAATGCAAAATTGGATTTCCAAAATGTCTTCAGTTTAGTATTCATTAATTATATAATTCTTGTACCGCTAGATATTTAACTGGTAAATGTATTTCAATTGGCGTGGAAGTTTCTAGAAATCCAGACTTGAAGTCATCATAGCACACTTTGGACGTGCTTCACTTGATTTTTGTGTATCTAATCTTGCTCGAAAGAATGGCAACGTGCAATGTCTTCTAAATGTGCAAAATATAGGGTAGGGATACTATCATTTGTTTCTTTTTCTCATTAAAATCCGTTATTTATAACATGGTAGGCAAATGGAACCTTCGGTTAGGACTCTACATTTTCCATTTTCCACATTATTTTCGAGCCATTTCGATTATTTCATCATTACAATGTTACACCGTCTTTACGTCATTCTTCGTCCTCTGTCTACATGATAGGAATGTGGATTTCATACTTATTAAATACTCACTTCTATACTTTTTGTGTGTCCAATATAACGCGGTCACCTTATCCCCGTTTCTTGTTACAAAATAGACCTACGACTATGTTTACAGACCGCAACTTATACTAATCTTATAATGCACGAAGTATTAGTATAAACATGATTCTTGTTTATTATATGACGAAATAGTGTTGTAACTGATCACTAAAAGTAATGAAAACTAGTCACTTCGTCGATATACAGTTTGCAAATATAAAAAGCATATCGTTATCCTTGTGAATGTATACTTTAAGTATTGATTTCGTTTATTTATGTGTAACGAAAATTTATATAATTTTCATATGGAATTTTCGCGCACACAGCAGGGTACGCAGATGGAACCCATTGTTATGATATTTGTGCTTACTTTGTGCTAAATATTTATTTACAGTATTGTGTGTAAGTATTTTTATCCTTAAAACATAATTTCAATCTATTTTTATGAAGAAATAAAGAGTCGTTAGTAAAAATAGAGAATCAAACCGGTTTTTAATAGCAAAAACATTCACAATTACTTTTCGAATCTTAAATTGAATGTAATAAACGGTATATGGGAAAATAGCCCTAAATCAGCAGGCCTTTGAACTTTGACTGACAATGACTGAACAATGACTTTTGAATAGCCAATAAATATCATAAGTCTGACTGTCTGGTTGACAGGAACCTGGCATTGGCTTCGAATGCAATTATATTTTCTGAAGAAGAACATAAATTGGCAGTTTTTAAACGTATTCCTTATATTTTTTATGATACTTATAGAAGTATCTGGATACACACATAAATACATATATTATTTAAATCCGCACAATGACGTAACTACAGTGTTCTTGAAAACAATAATATGTTTGGTTTTTGACCTTAAATTAAAATTTTAATTCTTATATAATTAAACCTTGACAATGTAAAAATATCACACTTGTCTTGTTTATATTTATAATATTTGATGTTTAATGTAGATTACTGACCATTCTTAAATGAAATAACTGATTTTTAACGTGATTTATTATTAATTGAACCATACATATATCTAATGCATTTTTGCTATCCTATATATCTCCCATACATCTACCTCAATATTTTTGATAGACGTTTCTTACGAAATCTTTTATAAACCATAATAAAAATTTTCCATGTATGTAATTAAACTAACGTTCTAAACTACATAAATTAAAAAAAATGGCTTGAGACTATCCTACCGCAGTGGGGCAACGATTGTAAACGCGATAGTTGAATATATGATCTTCAAGCTGGCAAATGATTATTACAATTACATGATCTACTATTACCATTAGGTAATTATCGACATTATGAGGAAGCGGGACTACAGTGAGTTCACAGTTTGACACTAGTTTCTCTGTACATACTCTATTATACGAAAAAATGGTATAGGTATTCATATTATAAATCTACTTCTAACCCAAAGAGCATTTTTTTACTTTTGTATTTTTTACGATTTCGATAAATAAGTAACTTACGTCGAAACTTTTTACTTATTTTTTAGTACTTCGATGACTATATACATGTATATTTGGCATAATAAAAAACCCCGAAATGCAATCATGTTACGATAATTTTGATCGGAGCTAAACCTGTCCACGTTGTATTGTATGTTTATACCAAGTTACTAACTAATGTTTGAATACCGTGTCACATAATAGTAACCAATGTCGCGTCCAAAGCAAGCACCCATTGTTACAGAATTCATTAGGAGAACAATAAATGGAACATTAATCTTCATTTAGTTTCGATTCTACGTAGGCTACTGATATTTTTAAACAAATCTTGAAATATAATAGCTTCATGAAGTAAATAAAATGTTGAAAATTATCATATATTATGCAATCATATACACTGATCATATATTATGCAATGGACACTGATTTGTAAATTATTCGGTTTTTATTTCCAAACTCTTGAACAACTAGATATTAATTTTATATAGTACTGTCACATTAGAATGGTGGCATCCATGACGACTCATACAAACCATTTTATCAACAGTCATATAACCAAGACGTTTAGAATGTCATTCTTTAACCAGGAATCTTACCAGCGCGATTGCTATATAACATTCGCAAGCAAAATAATGCCTTGTGTTCATTCAAATGACGATAACTTTTTTTGATGAACCAAACTTTAGTAGTTAAGTTGAGTTAAAACAAAGCAATTGGTGA
>DWAN01005811.1:0-10950 GCA_018230445.1 Heliconius hewitsoni | reverse complement strand
TGCCTACCCTGCTGTGTGCGGGATATAGCGTGAAGCTAATTTAATTTAATTTTTATATAAACCAATCCCTTTACATCGCAGTGGGAAAATATTTGATTGTAAATACGTTGGTTTTGGGTTTGATCCCCACTCAAGGGAATAATTTTTCACTGTGGCAAAGCAAACGGCGGCGTTAAGTGTTAACAAGCAATGTCTGGCGAAAAATGGCAAACTGAGTCTGTCGACACTATGATTTTAAAAATTTCCCCTTCAAAATACCGGAAAAGGCGTGAAAGTATATGAATTTACTTTCACAAGAAAAAAAAACTAAAATACTATATTCAAAAGACTGTAATTGAGCTATTAGCTCATCTAATCTATATAACTTGTATTACAGAAAATACTCCTTCTATCGTGAAATGAGTTACAACGTAGACGCCCTCGGTGTCGGTGGTAATGTGGAATCTTCCGTTATCTACTCTCAAGACTCATTCGTGCCTAGATCTGTGAACCTCAACTTAACTGCTGAAGTCTTTGGGCATAATGTTAACGTTCTTGAGGTAAGATTCATGTTCTTAGACCTATATGATTATATAGTTTATTTGGTGTTTATTTTGAATGCGCTAATCTCAAGAACTACTAATACGAATTGAAAAAATATTTTTGTGTTGGATGTGGAAAATACATTAATCGAATAAGGCTTATAATATACCATCTGGTTAATAGTTTCTCAGACACTTTGCTATGTGTGTAGTTTTCGGACCTAACGAGGAAAATTTTACCCTGAAATTATTTTTACTTGCTCACCCCATATAAGTACCAAAGTGCATTAAAATGAAACAAAATTAAACAAATACTATTAAAATTTATTAATTTTTAATTTAACTCTGACGTTGATGTTTAGGTTGGTGGTCGTCAAGGTAACTTAGACCGCGTGTTGGAACATTTCCTTGGACCAAAGAGTTTCTTACGGACGCAAAAACCTCAGGAAATATATGACAACCTGCGCTCTAAATTTGACGAGTCTTACCATAAAGTTGACAAGAGTATACGGGGACGTCGTTCCATTAACAGCGAAGTGGATAACTTTGATAAACAAGTCAGTATAACATTTAAATTATGGTAAAATATGTTAATAATATAATTTAAAATTATTATTTATGAGCTGACTATCCTCCTACTGCTATTTACTCTCTATTATTATACTATTCACAGTTCCTCATATCTTTAGAGTAATTGTGTTCATTAATTAAAGTAATTAAATTTGATGATAAAATTATGTTTATTTATATTTTGAGTTATTATATTTTGACATAGCTCGTATGTATCATTTAATAATAATCAATATTAATTTCAGGTGAAAGCTGAATCCATACAATACAATAATGAGCTGGACCTCGACCTTTACGTCAAGCTTTTCGGTACAGATGCTGTCTTCCTATCCCTTGGAGACGACAAAGGCTATGACTTTAACAATTTCCTAGATGAATCATTGAAGTTTGTTAATGAAGGAATGGACAAAATCAAACACTTTCAGGTACGATTATATTGCTTACATAGATTTCTTTTGATTAACAATCATTTATTATACATATTTTTATAAGACTGTATATAATGTACCGCGGCGCAGAGGCTCAGAGTGTGACTTAAATACGACGGTTTTGGGTTCGCGTCCCAACCGGAAGAATTAAGTTATTTTCATCTCAACACTAAGCTATTAACCTAAAACAAATAAAACTGTATATTTAGAAGTGTCAGATTTTAATTGATAATATTACATTTTGTTTGTAAACAGCATGAGCTCCGAGCACATCTTCTTTTTATGGATGCCGAACTTGCATACCCAACTTCCACTGGTCTTCCATTGAAACTGGACGCTGTTGGTTCTGCTACTGGACGTTTTGAAATATCCTCAAGCGTGGACATCCGCCAAATACTCAAGAGCCCTGAAGCCGCTAAAGTAGACTTCAAATTGGTACCAAGCTCAGATGTAGAAGTATCTCTTGTTATGTTAGTCGACGCTGACTGCCTTTCTGCAGGTCTTAAAGTAGTAACAAACCTACATTCCTCCACGGGTGGACATGTCATATTTAAAATCATTGAAAATGGCAAAGGATTCGATCTTCAATGGGGCCTACCGATTGACAGACAAGAAATTTTAAGCGCTTCAAATGAGTTAGTATTCTTCAGTGCCGAAAAGGGTCAATTGGAGAAGCAAATACCAGTCAAATCTGAAAATAACGAGTACTCTGGATGTTTCGACCAGCTCTCTGGTATGTTAGGTGTTACCTTCTGCGGAAAGCTGTCACTTCCTTTTGCATTATCTGGTAAGTAAATGAAAATAAACTTTTTATATACCGTTTATTGCTCTTAGTTATCTTAGTTATTTTGTGTTATATTTCTTAAACTAATGCATATTCCATAATATTGTTGGGACTTAAATTAAAATTTTATAACAATGTAACTAAAATTGAATTGATATATTATACATTTATAAGTTTAAATTTAATAACAAAACAAACGACCTCATGAAAATTTTCTTTCTTAATATTTTTTTTATTTTTGTATAGGACAAAAGTCTGATAAGTCACTTTCAAAATACTTGAGCCGTTTCCCGCTCGTAGGATCATCGAAAGTGAGCGTAGTATTGGAAAAGAATGATCTCCGTGGCTATCACATCAAAGGAATCTTCCATCGTGAGAACCTACCAAACCGACGTCTCGGAATTGATCTGTTATTCGACGCTGAAGGTAATATTTTTTTAAAAATTACTATACAATCTTAGTAATCTGGCAAACCCAGAATATAATTCTCAAAAACATAGAAGAAAACTTTTTTAAACAGGAACTACAATTTGCTCAACAACATTAAAGGATTATTCAATTAAGGATTTTAAATCCATAATTTTACATAATAGCTAGATGTTTTTATGACATTATTTATACAATCTAAACATTTATTACTCCACGGTCTTGTCTTTGATAGTGCCGTATTAACGAAACGACTTATTTATAATTATTAAATAATATATTCAAACCTGAAATACTTCTAATTAATCTTTTTTTATAGGATCGAAAAACCGCCGTACCCAGTTCATTGGTGAAATTATCGATAACGACCAAGAAAAGACTATAAAGGCATCATTGGACTCCCCCATTAAGAAGTTGAATGGTCAATTTTCAATTTTGACAAAATCAAATGAATACGCATTGATGATGAATGCACAAATGGATCAAGTAGTTTACTATGGACGTGTTGGAGTAAACATTGCTGGTAATGAAAGGAGATCAGTTTATAAGCCTGTACTGGAATACCAGCTTCCTGGTGATGGAAAAAAAAATATTAATGTTGATGGTCAAATTACTAGAGAGCGTAATGGAGATAATGTGAAGTACTCACTTGATGGAGTCAAGGTAATTTAATATTTGAAATATTTTTGATATTTAAACAACAAAACGCGACGTTGAGGTCCGTTACTCAACAGCAATGTCTTAAAAATTGGACGGAAAGTGGATAGCGTAATCTCTCAACACTAGGTTATAACTATAATAATACATTATGTGTACATATCTCAAAAATATAATTCTTATTGTTACTATTCTCCCTCAGTTCAATATTCCAAACTCCAATGAGGTTGTCAACTTTGAAGGCCACTTTAACAGCGGCCAGAAGTTAATTGAAACTGATATAAAGATAAAGAAGGGTCAGCAGAACCTGCTATTGAGTGGTTCCCTGAAGGGCTACGACTGCAAGATTGAATTCAGCAACACGTTGAATCCATATGTCAACTTCAGGATGAGTGGTCATTTTGAAAACAGCCATGAAGTGAGTATTTTCTATAATTTTTACTAAATATTTTGCTTTTTATTACTCCACTTTGGTAAGAAGATAAAGCGTTAAATTCCTCTACGGTTCTCTCTCGTCAAAAAAACTCCTTTGATTAAAATTTCCGTACCTAGTATATGCGGGATAAAACATGAAGCTAATGGCATTTCTGACATAAATGAACTAGATCTTGTTATTTTTTCCTAACTATAGTAAGAAACGATTTATTATACTTTTAAAAAAAAAAAAAAAGTATAATAATTAAAAGTATAATAAAAAGAAACGGTTGGTTGGTCGGTCTGGTCGACTTCCAGATACGGGTTTGAGTCCCGCTACGTTTACTTTTATATATTTTCTAAATAAGACTTATTATTATTTATACATAATATTATTTAAAATTTACGCCTATTGAGCGATTACCTAAAAAAGTTATAGAGTGTTTTATTAATATTACAGAGCTCACACAACGACATAGACCTGTACTACAGTGGGGACTGCCGCAACCCACAGAACCGTGTCACTGTGAACCAGTTATACAAACGTCACTATGTTTCCTCTGATGATTTTAACATCATCACCAAAAACAAAAGTAAATATTTTTTACCTATTTGAATTGAAATCTGTTAAGGTGAAAAATAAAAAATGTAAATAACCAAACCATTATAAAACGACAGCGTCCAGTTGTGGCACAGGGCCACAAGTGTGTGACTGTAAACGTGACTGGTTGTGGGTTCCATCCCCACGCGAGGAAATTTCATTTCATTTCTTCATTTCACATTTCATTTCTTCGCTCTGGTGTCGAGGCAAAGCGTATTGAGTGTTGGAGATCTGCCACACAAAACCCAATGCCTTCAGAATTCAGCGAAAAATGGGGAAAGAAATGTGGAAAATTTTAAGTGAAATTTCATTCACATTAGGAGGAATGAAGTGTTTTAACATTAGGTTTCCTCTGCCTACCCTACTGTGTGCGGGATACAGCGTAAAGCTGATTTGATTTAATTTATATTTTTCTTTTATTATAACAAGTCATTCAAACAATTAAATATTATTTCAGTTGAAATCCATTCTCTACCATTCAAAGCGCAATTGAATCTTGAATCGGATCCAAAGAAATTCGATTTGGACATTGGAGGTGTTTACTTCGACAAAAAAGGCAACCTAAACATTGATGCTCGCTCACATATAAAGAAAGCAGGCGATTATCGCATTAAATGGGTATTGAATGCCGATAACCAAGCAGTTGAAGCGCTTATCAAGAGAGACATTGTTTCTCCGGAAAAATCTAATGTTGAAAACTACATTGACTTTAAGAATATTGGAAAATATGAATTGTCTGGAGTAATTTTACACAAAGCTAAGGAAAATGACGCTAATATTGGTGCTGTTGGTCATTTGAAAATCTCTGGCAGCGGAAAAGATGAAGATATCAAGTAAGTTGCAATTCTCGTTTTGAAATTGAAAAAAATATTAGGAATTAAATTAGGATTTATTTGAAAATTATATTTTTGAGTTATAATATAAATTTCTCTTCTCTTTTAACCTATTCGTAATAACAGAAACACAAGTTGATAAAAATTTAAATGCAAAACATGCATCTCAAGATTTAAAAATCTAAAGTAGTGTTTTTTTTATAGCAAACCAAATATCCATACCATACCATATTGACTGTATTTCATTATCTACCTTCGAAAAAACAGAGGTATTATAGTAATTATGTCATTATGTAATGAAATAACTACTTGTTTTAGATTCGACATTGGATTAATCGAAACCGCCAGCCTTCGCTCCTCTCACGCCTCCATTTCAACATCGCAAGGAGAACTTTTAGACTTCCTATTAAAAATAAACAGTGGCAAAAACCCTAACGGTCAACTCAAATTTAATCTGAAGGATGCTATTGCTGCTAACGGACAATATCAGGTTACTGATAACGATGGAAAAGGAAATGGAAACCTCATAATTCACTTCAACAAGGTAACACGAGTGATTTCAAACCGTAATATAATTATCATTACTTAGTTGACATTATTTAGTTATCGTTACTTTCTCTTTTATTATCTATTCTGAAATAGTTATTATCATGCTCACTAGGCAACGGAGCGTAATTGCAATTTCACTCGTCTCAAATTCAAATTTTAGAAGAAGAAGTATAATCAGTACTCTTTGTTAGATAATTGCTATTTTTATTTAAGAATTTATACTTTTTGGAAACAGGCTCAACGTGTTATTAAGGGAGATGTCAAATTCGTTGCAAAGGACCCAGTATTTGATGCAGATGTGGACCTCTTCCTCAACTTCGAAAAGGACAATAACGACAAAGTGCACTTCAGCACTAACAATAAAATAACGGAAAAACTTGTAGACAGCAAGTTAGTATTGCTTTTTCTTTTTTTTTATATTTACAATACTTACAATTTGTAATTTAGAATAGAGAGCCCAGTAACACATTAAACCGTTCCTTACTTTCCTTTATAAAAAATAAGAATAACTAATATTATATAATGTTGCGAAATGTAATCCATTCTTTTAAATCATAAACAGATTATTAAAGACAATTACTATAATATTATTTTAATTTAAACTGCCATTTCAGAAACAAACTGCATTACGCGGGCAAATCAGGTGAAGTCAACATTCACAAGGATGGTAACTTCCATGAAGTTGGCAAAAACCAAGTTAATGTTGAAGTTGTTTTGCCTGATGAGAGGTGCTTGAACTTCAAGGTTGATAGAGATTTCAATCTCAAAGACAATGTAAGTTACCATCTTTATAATATGTTTAAGGTAAATTTGTTTAACATTACAACGCGAATATCAAAAACAAACCTGTTTTGTTATAAATAATAAGTAATTTATATTTTAATTCTTTTGCTCTGGTCTTAATGCAAAGGGCAGTAGCAGGCAGTTGAAGTTTGCCACTCAACATGCAATATCTCCAGGATTCGGCGGATAGTCGGGAACGGAGTGCCTTAACACTAGGTTCCTTTTGCCTACCCTGATGTGCATCGTGAAGCTCGTTTTATCGTTTTCTTCGATTTATTCTTTTTCTTTTCCTAACCCTATATCCATTTTTTACAGGTATACAATGGCCACGCTGAAATACTTTTCTCAGATGCCGCCAAACGCGGTGGACCAGCATCCATCATCAGCTACAAGGGCAAATTAGTTAAAGCCAATCTGGACAAAGAAGAAATCGATTACGAAGGACAAGTAGAACTGAAACTTACAGGTGGCAAGAATCTTCTTAACGTTTTCTCCTTTAAGAACATTCCAAAGGGAGAAAAGAATGACTTATCATTTAAGGTTGGTATACCTTTAACTGAGACATGTTTGTTTTCAGCGTCGGTTTCAAATAATCAACGTGGAGTGGAACAGTGTCTGTTTGTAAATTTGCACTATACAGATCCTCCATTTTCTATCGGCTCTACTTATTACTGTTATATAATGCAGGATAAAACTTAAAAATAATTAACACAATGTTTACAATTTTAGTCGGAAGTCAGCGGCAACCTGATACCAAAGAAGGCTCTATTAGATGCAAGTGTGACTTACGCTGAAGAGAATATCAATAGTGAATACCGTCTGAAGGCGAGCTATGGTGATGACCTCGCTGGTGAAGTAGTTGGTTCTGAGGTAGTAGCATGGCCTGATAAGGGAGAAAAGAAGTAAGATTTTTTTCTATACACAGTTTTTATTTAAATATAGTCATTTATATTCATATACGTACCATTGTTTTTGATACCATTGTAATGGTGAAAATAATTTAATATTCACTTTAAAAAAAAACTTACTCAATCCTGAAGAGAAATATAATAAAAATACGATTAGTAGAGTTTTGTATTATAATTCATTCATTTTATTTCATTTGACTTTGTTTGTATTATAATTCATTCATTTCATTTCATTCATTTCATTTGAAAAACAAAAGGTGCAATGAAGTTTTAAATTATTATTATATGGTATAAAATATATGTATATTTTTTAATAATTAAATTAATCATTTTATTCTTTATACAGATATCTATATGACAACAGCGTCTCACTACGCCTGCCATTCGAAAAGGCTCATGACATTAAATGGGTGTCATCCTTACTGTTCTTGCAACCAGAAAACAAAGCTGCAGAGGTATGACAATATAAGGCTTGACTTGTACCTATTTTATATAGATATATAAAATAGGTTAGAATTAAACCTTGCCCAGATTTAAGTTTAATTAAAAAAAGAACAATCCATTCTTCCCCAACCCCCGTGAAAGATGTGTATGTTTTGGCCCCGCGCCACGACAGCTTCTAAGTTGAATTATATTGTAATTTATTCTGTTTAGATACCTATCTTGATTATCAATGCGTCTTGATTAAAACAATTTTACATCTGAAATGGAAAGAACTTTTATTTCTCACGACCAAATATTAAAATAATGTAATAAATAGGTCTTTACGTAAAAATAAAAGAAATAATCAAGATACGATCATTTTAATTTCATCCAGTGACAACACACTTTTATTATTTATAGGTAACAGTTGTTGAATCAGTTCAAATTAACGCTGATTTGTACAAATTTGAATCAAATGGCAAATATGAAGAAAGCAACGGAAACACCAAAGTCAAAGTGCTGGTACCACACGTTGATCCCGTCATCGTTGATGCTGCGTACAAATTCGACCAGCAAAGTAAGTTTTCAGCATATATCTACTTTTTTTAGCATCACGCGCTGTATAACGCATATAGAAGGGTAGACAGAGTCCCACTTTTCAGAATCCTTATGATATGACAGTTGCATTCTGACAGCAGCATATCGTGTTGAGTGGCGAAACTCTACGCCATCGAAAATATATAATATTTCATTTCCTCGAGTGGGAATCGAATTCATGGCCTGTTGTATTTACAGTCATATGCCTCTGCGCCACATCCTACCTGTATATTAAAATTTACTATTATCTATTTACTATTATTTCCTAAACTAATAATATTCATAAATCAAACGAAAATTTATAAATGCTTGCTTATTTTATAACTCAGATGTATGAAAAAGAGTGATTATGTCATTATCAAGACATTCACAGTTTAAGAAAATGAAAAGAAAATTAATTATATATTTTTTTTAGATTACTTTTTTAGGGATAAAGAAATGGGAATAATGTCAAACATGTTTTTTTTTATTTAACAGAGGACAAAACATCTGGCGAAGTGAACCTCAAGGCTCAGTACGGCAAAGGCAAAGTTTCCACACTCTCCCTCGAAAGTGTATCATCAGGAAATTACGTTGACCTGAAGATAGCGTCTCACACTCCTCATTATGAAAAACTTAAGAAATTCGAATTGAGCTTACAAGCAAAGGTAAATAATAGTCTTTATTCTGTTATATTTTATTAAATTTTTTACAATTATCTAAAAGTTATTTGTATGTGAAATAGCGTGAAACTGAAAAAGTAATAATAGTAAAATTATTTGTTTTATGCGTGTATTTCATTCCCAGAACCCATCTCCTGACAATTATAACTCATTGGTGGTGATTGATGCCGATGGTCGCGTATACAAAGTGGAGAGTCTCGGCGTCTATTCCAGTTCTCAGCCAGTCTTCGATCTTAAATACTCTAGCCCTTCATCTCCTAAAGCCAGGTAATTCAAAAAATCTAAAAAATAAATGTAATTTTTGAATTATGCTAAAAAATAAAGGTATGAGTGGACACCGAGATTGAAAGTCCTAATATTTATTTTCATGTTACTAAAATCTTAAATAGAAACACAGAATTCTTATAAAATTTTAAGATTGTTCCAGATTTTTTATTTAGAACTAATAAAAATCTATATGCATTCAGTCCGTAGCTTTTTTTTTCATGTTATTTACATATTTTTAATCTAAATATTACTCAAAAACGTAATGTTCATAATATATTAAATGATAATATTATTTATAATTATATATTTTCTTATACATTTAGGGTATACTTCAAGGGTGTAGCTATCAGCGCTAACCAGGGTCGCGCTGAAGCCAAAATAGAAAATATTAAGGACTTCAATTTGGATTCTTCCCTCGAAGTTAACGTGGAAAAGGACATTGCCATCAAATACCACGTCGACTCTGAGAAATTAGGATTTAAAAACTACAATGTTGATATATCTAGCAAAGATTCTGGTAATGGCAAACGGTTGGAATTCCAAGCAGTTAATGATGGCAAGAATGTGTTAAGTGGAAGGTGAGGAATATTCTTTATTGAACAGAAAAAAATAACACGAAAACCATAAAAATATATTTGCATATAAAATGTAACCACCTTTGGTAACAGTACTAGTTGTAGAAAAATAAATTGAAATATTTTTATTTATTATTTTTTATATTTTTAATTGAAAGCAGAACCTTATTTGATAGTTAGCCTAGCTTAACCAGAGCATATTAATTGACATATTTTTAATAAGAAAATTGTCTGATAAAAATATGAGTACTATCTAAAATTTTAGTCGACAATCATTTTAATTATACACCAAATAATTATACCTAATAATTTAATCATTTCAGCACATCCTACATAACTAAACAAGAGGGTTCCAAGACCATTATAGAGGGTTCTGGATCAGTGAAGATTAAAGATGAACAAAAACCGGCTAGCTTTAAATACATCCGCACCATCTTGACTGAAGGAAATGAAGAAGGAGTTGAGGTCAGTTTATTATTAATTTTACAAACGACACGGCAATTTACGGATTTAAGTTGAATTTGGATATTTAAAATATTTTTCCCTAGTCTGTTTACTACTGTACTGTACTGTTTTAAATAAAACAAAATCAGCTTCACGCCGTATCCCGCACACATCTGGGTAAGCAGAGGGAACATAGTGATAAGACACACCGTTCCCCACTTTACGACGAGTTCTATAGGCATTGCGTGTTGAGTGGCGGAACTCAATGCCGCGCTTTGCCATGACACCAGAGCTAACAAATGAAAATATAAATGTAAGTAAATATTTTATTTCCTCGAGTGGAGATCGAACCCACAACCACTCGGTTTTACAGTCACATTTTGTACCCCTGTGCGACGACTGATAAAATACGATAAAGTTTTAAATAAAGAGAAAGTAGAGACGATAACTTATATATGTAATTGCATGCTGTGTTTACCTTTATATAGTTGTACAATTACATTTCTTT